>JASKGM010032189.1:0-25252 GCA_034509205.1 Ceratonia siliqua
AAAACGTAATGATTGTTTGAAGTGCAAAATGCTTAAACCAGAATCTCCAAATTAAACATCAAGATTGTCACTCCCTATGATTGATTAAGAAGTTTACCCCTCCATGAAGAAGAGGGATGAAAATACAAAGGAATAAACTGAAACCCTAGACATAACAGAGAAGAGGTATCCTTAAACCCTAGCTGCTGCTCTCCCATTTTACAACATTTGAATATATATATGAAACCCTAATCCACTACTTACAAGGTCACCCTTAGGTCAAAATGTACTCCAGCTGTCTAATAGGCCATCAAAAGATTTCTAGGGCAATAACATCAGTAAAACGCACAGCTTTGATAAGTGGTCAGCAAAGGATGATTTTCAATGGCAGCATTCCAGTTCCAGTTTCTGAGCTAATGTTGACTTACTAAACATCCGAATCAGCCTTGGAGTTCTTCATCAAAGTTGTAGATATTTGTCTTAGATTTACTAAAAAATAAATTTCATGATTATCAAATGTCTAGACCTCAAGTTATAGCCAAAATACAGAAGCAACGTAAAAGCTCAAATAATGCTAAAATATATCATTAAACCAAATTGGAGCTCAAAGTCATAAAGTGTGATTAAACTGAAGAATTTAGGTATATGCGAGGGTTAAAAGACTAATTGTGAGGCTAAAATAGTATATGGAAATTGTGTTTATCATAAATACAGTCAGTAACAATGGAAATTTACCTCTTCGAAGCTTATGAAGTCCCCAAAAATTCTAATAATCTTTCTGGTGTCCGAGAATCCCTTCCTGAAATTCCACATGTGTTTTTTAGCCAAATCCCCTTAATGCTTCCCCTTCTGCCCCTATTGATAAGAAAACCCTTAAAGAATGACAAAGGCTTACCAGGGAAGGGGCCGATGTATGTTGCTACAGAGTGGAATGGTGGCCACTACTATGCGTTGCTGTGAGGATCAAAAAAACAGGAAGAGACCATCAAGCGTGGGGTTAGCAAGGGCGTTACTACAGGATTGGCGAGAGACCACGAAATTGTCGAAGAATGATGTACGAGGAGAGGGAGCGTGATGGTGTGTTGTATGAAGCATTGTGTGAAGAAGAGGGGGATCAAGCGAGTAAGGCACGGGTAATGAGATGTACGAGAGAAGGGGACCAAGGGTGCTGATCTATTGTGTGCTGTGCAGAGAGGAGCCTTGTGCATGAAATGGGGAAATTTAGGATTATGTACTTTAAAGTTTTTCAAATAAAGGAGAGGATAAATGAGATGATGGGTCGGGTTTCGAGTTGGACCCGGTGGGTTAAGTAGATAGGCTGTCAACTTGGATCAAGAGGCTGATTGGGTGAAGGAGCAACTTGGGCTGATGGTGCTGAAGGCCTGTTGGCCCAGAATTAGAGAATGAAAATAAAGTCCTCTTGAAGATTTTTCTTTTTCTTCTTTTTCTTTTGGTATTTCCAATTATTATCATTATTATTATTATTTTTGGACTAATAAAATAAAATAAAATTGTAATCAATTTTTTATCTTTTGTTTTATTATTTTCCATTTCATGTTTGTTTTAGCTTTATTGGGCAAAATACAGTGTTGACAGTTGCCCTTCTTTACTTATTTCTTAATGGAAAAATGAAAACTAATTGATTTTTAAGTTTACCTATAAGGAATAAGTAAAGATAAAAAAACATATATTTTGCCCCAAAGTGAACTTATTGCGCAAAGTGAGATTTAAGATATAGCAAGAGTAAATGCCACAGCTAGAATTTTAACACTAGCAAATCACATTTTGCCAATCGACCAGGGGGCCATTATGTGAAACCGAAAGGGATTGAGAATCTGACAGGGGAATTGATGTATGTTAAAAAGAGAATTGGAAATCAGCAAGGGTAAACATCGCATTAAGCTAAAATTTTCAAATTCAGTGAAGAACACTTCGTGAATCGGCTAAGGAATCACCGCATGAGTTTGAAAGATTGGGAATCTAATAGAGGGATAGCCGTATGTCAAAAAGAAAAATTAGAAAGCAGCTAGGGTAAATACTGCATTAAGTTAAAATTTTCAAAATCAATGAAGAACACTTCGCGAATCGGCCAAAGGGACACCGTGTGAAACCGAAAGGAATTGAGAATCTGGTAAAACATTTAAATCATACCTTACTCCTCCAAGCAAGACTTGATCCGAGCATCCTCACTCTTAGAACCTACCTTGCCAATCCTTTTGTCTTATGACTTTCTGCTTATTGTTACATGCTTGGTCATTTAATCATAACTCAAAGCTGGAAACATTTCTCTCCGATTTTAATGGATGTTGACTCAAACTATACCAAGTAAGTTACTCCTTAGTCCCTGTAATACGTGGCTAACTACCACCGATAAATACTAATAAATAATGTTTAATTTTGCCTCTATATTAATCCATTCTTATTTTATCTAGAGAAATGATGAGACGAAAATTTATTGAATGAATAAACCTCTATTTATTGGAATAAACAGGTTTGAAAGCGACAAGAGTGCTAAGATCCAAGTATAGATAATAGTGATGAATATATTGTCAAATAAAAGAGTCATAGGACCTTGATACCAACAGCTGATGAAATAAAAGAATGACGGCAAAATTACCCTAATTTACCTTTATCAACCTCCATTGACTTTGATTCTCATATTGCAATCGTTGTGCTCTCTGTGTCTTTGACAAAATTGGACCAAGGATGTCATAACTACTCACGAAACGCTGCCCCAGTTCTGTGTTCTAAATCATTATTCTAGTCCATAATTACCTCTGACTACTTAAACTGTTTAAACATAGCCCTCCCATTGTGGCTATCTTGACTTTTGCCTAAGCCACATTTTCAGGTTTTTGACTTAGCTATTTCCTTAATTTCTGCCTAAGCTGGCCTTTCAGGTTTTTGAATTAGTGGGATTCCTTAACTTTTGCCTAAACTGCCTTCGTGGGTTTTCAGTTTAGCAGGTTTATCCTTCTTCTTTGTCTTTTTTTTTTCTTTTTACTCATAGTAGTATTTCACAGAATTTGAATTCACTGGCTTAGTCAATTCTTATCCATTTGCATTGGCAAGGATCAATGATCCTCCTGAGAATGCCTGCTTGATAATATAAGGACCTTCATAAACTGGGGCCCACTTTCTTCTTGCGTCCTCTTGATTAGGCAGGATCTTTCAGAGTACTAAGTCCCTGATTTGGAATTCTCTTAGACGAACCTTTTTATTAAAGGCCCTAGCCCTACTTTTTTGATAAAGCTGCCCATGACATATTGCAGTGAGTCTCTTTTCTTTTATTAAGTTTAACTGTTCATAGTGGACCTAGGCCCACTTAGATTCTTTGAGCTGTGCTTCCATGAGTACATTGAAAGAAGGGATTTCCACTTCAATTGGTGTTATCGCTTCCGTTCCATAGACCAAGGAATACGGAGTTACCCCAGTTGAAGATCTTACATAAGTGCGGTAAGAATGGAGAGCATATGGGAGCATTTCGTGCCAATCCTTGTAGGTTACCACCATTTTACCCAATATTCTCTTGATATTCTTGTTTGCAACCTCAACTGCCATATTCATTTGTTGCCTATATGGTGACAAGTTGTGATGCTTTATCTTGAATTACTCGCAGAATTTCTTTACTTCGATACAATTTAAGTTTGGTGCATTGTCTATGATTATCTTTGCTGGCAGTCCATAGCGACAAATGATATTGATCCTTATGAACTTCAGGAACACCTTTTGGGTAATAGTAGCATATGAAGATGCTTCAATCCACTTTGTAAAATAATCGATGGCAACCAATATAAAACGATGGCTATTGGACATTTTTGGATTAATGGGCCCAATCACATCTAATCCTCACATAGAGAACGGCTATAGAGCTGTCAAGTTATGCAATGGGAATGGCGGAGCGTTGATGCGATCCGCATAAACCTAACATTTATGATACTTTCAACAATAGTCGATGCAATCTTTCTCCATGGTAGACCAATAATATCTGCACCTTAGAATCTGGCGGGTCATCTTGTGGCCATTGGCTGCACACCCCTCATGTACCTCTATCATAATTGCTTGAGCCTATGAGCTATCAACACAATGGAGTAATGTCCCATCATAACCTCTTTTGTATAAAACCTCACCACTTAAAAAGAAACCCATCGCTAACCGTCTAATGATTTTCTTGTCATTTTCTTCTGTTCCCTCAGGGTATTGTTAATGCTGGATGTACTGCTTAATATATTCATAACATGGCTTTTCGTCACTCTGCTCGATATTCAAGCAATAAGTAAGTTTATCCTTAGATTCTACACTGATTGGTAGAACTTTGCTTCCTTGATCCAACTTAACCATCATAGCTAGAGTTGCCAAAGCATCTGTAAATTGATTCTTGTCTCTAGCTAAGTGCGAAAATGTGGTTTCTTCAAATTCCTTAATTAACTGGGACATATATTTTTGATATGGAATCAATTTAGGATCCCGTGTTTGCCATTCTCCTTTTACTTAGTAAATGATAAGGGTTGAATCCTCAAAAACTTCTAATTTCTTTATATTCATTGATAAGGTTTTTTGTAATCTATTGACACAAGCCTCATATTCAACAGTATTATTTATACATCTAAAGTCTAGCGTTATAGCAATTGGAAATTGTCTTACTTCTGGAGAAATAATTATTGCTCCAAGTCTATTTCCATGCACATTCACGGCCCCATCAAAATACATCTTCTAATTCTCTTCAGTCTCATCATCTTCTGCTGCTAGTATATCCTCATCAGGGAAATCAAAATCCACTGTTTGATGTTCATTTAGCCAACTAATCTGTGATGACATTCCCTTTAATTGACTTTAGAGTGACGTACTTGATATCATACACTGATAACATTGCTTGCCATTTACTGACCCTTCTTGACAGGTGGGGTTTCTCAAAAATATACTTCAAGGGATCCATTTTAGAGATAAGCAAGACAATATAGTAGGCCATATACTAGTGGAGCTATTTAGCTGTCCAGGCCAAAGCACATGTTTTCTCAATAGAAGTGTAGTAACTTTCACATTCATTGAACTTCTTACTTAAATAATAAATTGCTCTCTCTTTCTTACTGTCATTCTCATACTGACCGAGCATAGCTCCCATAGATGTTGGTAAAATCGAGAGATAAAGCAACAAGGGTCTCCTTTGAGTTGGTGGGATCAAAACATGAAGGTTTTGTAAATATGATTTTACTTTCTCCAAAGCTTCTTGACAATCTTCATTCCATTCACCAGGATTATTTTTCCTTAACAATCTGAATATTAATTCACAAGTGCGCGTCAGATTAACGATGAACCTTGCAATATAATTAAGCCTTCCTAGAAAACTCCTCACTTCTTTCTCTGTTCGGGGAGGTGGCATGTCTTGGATAGCTTTAACTTTTTCGAGTTAATTTCGATCTCTCTCTGACTTACAATGAAACCCAATAATTTTCCAGATGAAGCCCCAAATGTACACTTACTTAGATTCAAACAAAGTTTGAACTTCCTTAACCTTTCAAACAGCTTCCTTAGTACTATCACATGGCTTTCCAGTTCACTGGATTTTGCCACAATATCATCTACATACACTTCAATTTTCTTATGGATCAAATCATGGAATAATGCTACCATTGCCCTTTGGTAAGTAGCCTCAGCATTCTTGAGACCGAATGACATCACCCTATAGTAATAAGTTCCCCACTGTGTTATGAAAGTAGTTTTTTCTTTATCTTCTTCATTCATAGAGATCTGATTGTATCCCAAATATCCATCCATGAAAGAGTACCTATGATTAGACACTGTATTATCCACCAGCACATCAATGTGAGGCAAGGGAAAATTATCCTTAGGACTTGCTTCATTCAACTTCCTATAGTCAACACACATCCTGACCCTCCCATTCTTCTTAGGAATTGGAACTATATTCGCCACCCATTTAGGGAAAAGAGCTACTTCTAGAAACCCTACCTTAATTTACTTCATTACCTCTTCTTTTATTTTTAGAGATAATTCTAGCCTTATTCTTCGTAACTTTTGTCTTGTTGGAACATAATTTGGGTATAAAGGTATTTGGTGTAATGCAATTTGGGGGTCTAGCCCTGACATATCTTGATAAGACCATACAAACACATCAATTAACTCCTTCAGGAGGGCGATCATTTCTTCTCTCTCTGGGTTATTTTCAAGTTTGAGTTCTTTTATATCTTCATCTATTCCCAGATTTATCATTTCTATTTCTTCATTATGAGGAATTATTCCTTTCTCGAATGATTCAATTATCTTTGAGAACCTTTCCACTATTTCATTATCTTTTTCTTCAAAATAACAGATATCCATATCCATTTCAATATGAGAATTAATTAATGGCTGCTGATAAATTTCATGGGAGCAAGATGATTGGAAAGCAATAATTTCCTGAATAATGAAAAATGAAAATAATCAAGAATATTTAAAATATGAGTGGGATAAAAGAACACAAAATGCGATTTCATTTAACTAGATAAAATAAGGTTCAACATTTGATAATACTCAAGCGGCTTTGGACTTCAGCCAAATGAGTTGAGGCTAAAATTAAGTATTACTCGTAAGTACAAATATCAGGAATTGGCTCTGCATCCTAGTTGCTAAGCAACATGCTTGCTTGATCTAGCTCGATTTGACCATCTTGATTTTTGCCATCCTCCATAGCATTTATAGCCCCATTCGAATGATGAATTTGAGCTCGTACTGGGAATGTACCATAAAGAGGGACGAGGCCTTTACTAGCCTTTTTTCTACTTTTAGGATCACAACATATCCCTTCCCTTCATACATTGTCAGTCACTTCAATGGGTGAACTAGTTCCTTGTAACCTTATGCCTAAGTCCTTGCCCGGCTGGTATCCATTCTTCCATAGTATTTCTTCTACCCAATTCTTTGGTTTCATATCCTTCTTTTTTTTTGGACCTTTTTCCATAATTTCTAATGTCTAGAATGAGCTCTCCAAAGCTTGCTCAATCGCCTCAACATAAGGAACAAAGACAGACTTAGAAATTAACATGTCTTCTTCACTGTTGATAGTTATAATACTGCCCTGATCAATGAACTTCAACATTTGATGCCATGTAGATGGTATTACTTTAGCAGCATAGATCCACGACCTTCCCAATAGCATTGAATAAGATGGCTCAATGTCCATAACTTGAAACAGCACCTAGAAAGTACTAGGGCCCATCTCCACGCCCAACATAATGTTTCCTTTTACCTCCCTCCGAGAGCCATCAAATGCCCGTACTACAAGATCGCTTTCCCTCATTTCATCATGATTCATTAATAGTTGTGTCAACATAGATTAAGGTAGAACATTCAAAGCGGATCCATTATCTATCAAAACATTTGCAATGGTAGAACCTTTACACTTCACAGTGATGTGTAATGCTCTGTTGTGTGTACTACCTGATGCACTCAGATCTTCCTCTGAAAAGGTGATCGTGTTAGCGATCTTCACATAATTCACTAGGTTTTCAAACTTTTATGGAGTAATGTTGGGTGCAATATAAACTTGGCTCAAAACTTTTTGCAAAGCCTTTCGGTATGTTTTCGAGCTAATGATTAAGGCTAGAAATGAGATTTTAGTTTGGGTTTTTCCCAATTGCTCCAAAATATCATACTCGATTTACTTTATAATTTTGAGGAATTCCTCCTCCTGATCATTGGAATCACTAGCAGTAGCTTCTACTACCTTATCCTTTCCTTTTCTTTATTGATCCGAGACTTCCAGAGCATAAACTCTCCCACTCCTGGTGAGTCCCTCAATGGAAACATTGCTCTCATCATTTTCTTCTTCACCGGCCTTCTTAGGATCATATGCGCTTAACTGTATTGGATTGCACCATGTCACTGTTAGCGTAAAAATCCAAGGTACTGCACTGGCTTTCTTAAATGGAAAGGGTGAAGTGGGCTTAATTATCAATGTGGGGGTCTGAATTGCATTTACTGGTGCTTCTTGCTTCACAGTGAAAACCATGGGTTCTAGCCATAAGTTCTCTTTATTAATCATGACAACTTCTGGGGTACAAGATTCCCTTGAACATTGAACGATACCTAGTATCATGAATTTCTGTAAGAGTCTCTTAAATGTTTGGCATTGTTCAATATCATGCCCTTTTGCTTACCGATGGAAAACACATTTTGCCATGTTATCGAGGTATTATTCTTCTTTCTAAGAGTCTTCATCTTTAAATTCGTACCCTGCAGCCACCAAACCTCTAAAGATTGCTTCCTTAGGCATCCTTATATCCATCAAATTCTTTACAACCCTATTTCCTTCAACAATAACATTAATTGTGCCACTTGCATTATGGTCGAGCAACGGATTAGTGTTAATGTTAGGTCCTCTTTAGTCCAACTTGAAAATCCCGTGTTTATAAAGTTTAGCTACTTGTCTTCGAAAAGCATCACATGATTCTATATTATGACCAGTCGTGCCACAGTGATACACACACTTCTCATTGGGGTTATACCAGGTGGGAAAAGGGGGTTGCATTGGTTCAACGGGTAAAGGGCCTATGACATAGCCATCAAGCAATTGCTTACACAGGTCTACATTTGACATATGAAAATCAGGGAAAAGGTCTTGATTCCTATACTGTCTATTCTGGCGGTAACTTATGGACCGATTTGTCTTTAGTTAATTTGCCTGAGGTTGGGTATTGTTAGGTGGGTTCTGGTTGTCAGTATTTTGGTATGCGTTGTTTCAGTTTTGGTAATATGGCCGGGGATTGAATTTTGTTAAAGTTATGTGGCACCTCTACATAACCTACTTCAGGTTATTTCTTCTTCATTATTACCCAAGGGTATCTTACCTGCTCTGACTAATACTTATATCCTTTTACCGGCCTTTATGAGATCAGAAAAATCATTAAAAGCATTGCCGGCCATTAAACCAATGTAAGGATATGTCAGCATCCCTAAGAAATATGAACAAGTTTCAGCACTTGTCATTGGTGGTTGTACATTGGCAGCCAGCTTCTGCCACCTCTGGGTATATTCTTTGAAAGTCTCCTTCTCATTTTTCTGCATAATCTGGAGTTGTTCTCTGGTAAGAACATTATCCAAGTTGAAACGATACTGCTTTAGAAAAGCATCAGCTAAGTCTTCCCATCTATTGATTCTTGTGTGGTTTAATAGTATATACCCCTGGAGTACAAATCCAGTGAGACTTTTGTGAAAAAAGTTCAATAGGAGTTTTTCATCATCCCCTACGATGCCATCTCCGTACAATAAGATCTCAGGTGAAATTGAGGGTTGGTGCTCCCATTGTACTTTTCAAACTCTAGGACTTTAAAATCCTTTGGAATGCTTACGCTTGCAGTTAACCTCAATTCCTTTATACTCACTGCTTCATATGATCCCACTCCTTGCAAGGTTCTCAAATTTTCTTCTATCATAAGAACTCAATCTAGCATTTTCCTTTCCTTTTCATCCTCCTCCGGTTTTGATAGTGACATGAATGGCACCGATTCATAAGCATATCCTTCTAGAAGTCCAGACACAGTATTTCCTTCATCTCTTGTAAAATTAATAACCAATGATGGTGGTGGGGGAGGTGGTATGACATTTACCATCCCTGGCACCCTCAATGATTGTCCTGGATGAAATGACTCTTGAGGTAGTGGGATTGATTCTCCATTTCTCATGTTATTAGCCATAAGGTCCATAAGCTTGGAATCTGATCTATACGATTTTCTAATCTTTGCATATTCTTTGAATTAACTAGTTCTATTGACATGGTCCTGATTGTTTCGTATATATTTCTAAGAGAGCAAGAACGCTTGGATGTAGTCTTTCTTACAGGCGCAATGGTGTTTTCCTTGATGAGACAAGACAAAAATAAAAACCTTAGTTTTGAAGCAGGTTTTATTATGGGTTTAATATCATTCATTGAGTTTGAACTTTTGCTGAAAAAAGATTGGCATTAAAGACTACACCTTTCCTACATTCCTATTAAGAGTTTAATACTCCACAAAGAAAAACATGGTTAGCAACACCCCAAATGGATTTTGATCACCACATGAGCATTGCCCTCCTAGAAAGAAAACTTGCATTTAGATGAGTTGTTATGTCACGTAACTGATTGTTCGACAAATCATAATTCTGTATGTTTCGACCCCTGTGCTTATTGAAAGTACAATACTCTACAAAGAAGGACATGGTTAACAACAACCTAAAGAGATTCAAAATCATCACATGAGTATTGACAATTTCACATAAATGATCAGGTAAAAGGGAAGATATATTCCATTCTAAGCCAAATGTTTACAGAAACTTCATGTTCAAATACATTTGTCTAAATAACTAATTAGCTCTTTGCATAAGTCAAGAAAAACTAGCAGATCGAGGGGTGACCCAGGTACAGTAGTAGCTTCTGCTTGAAGAAAGTTTTGCAATGAATTCTAGCAATCTGCACTGGACTTCTCTCCTAGCCTCTTCATAAGCATTTAAGAGTCGTAATGCCATGTCATAGAGGAAATGGTAATAATTTCTCCACTCAACTTCCAAATATCCTTTTTCATTAAGATCGGCTAGAATTTCTGCAGATAGTGGATAAAATGTATTAAGCAGAGCATGGATCATGTCATTCAACCGGCCAACTTCAACTTTTTCCCCTGCCAAAATCTTTCTCAACACTGTATTAGTCTAGCGTTCCTTAGCAAGCATATCATCTGAAGCCTTAAGTTTCTTTTTCAATCTTAGTTCATTCCTTTCTAAATGATATAGGAACTTCTGGGATTTCTTAATGTCTTGAATCCAATTCCCCCTAGATTGTTGAAATCTTTTGTTGTGTTTGACTTGATTTGCTCATATGGTATTTTCAAGTTCTTTCACTTGTTGCTCTAATACCATATTCTTTTGGGTCAAGTCTGACTTTTCTTTCTCAGCCATCACTAAACTTGCCTCCAAGGTTTCTAACCTGACTTTAAGTTTTTGCTACTGATTCGTGACTGGGTGTAGCCGTTTCGGTGTCACATTAGCTTTCTATTATTTGTTCATCCATTCGTAATATTCATCTGTGGACCCCACAATCCGCTTTCCCAATTCCTTCTTCCCTAGCACTACTATGTTATCCCAAGCTTGTTTGACTTCATGTATCAAGCTTATTTTTTCTCCTTGATCATAGTAAAAATTGAATCCATCTATTAACTTATGAGATGGTGTCTTTTGAAGATATGCATATTGTTTAAGTGCCACTGCTGGTATATAGGAGATGTATCCTTTAGCACCGATTAAGGGGACAAAAGGAAATTTGCCACAACTGTAAATTACTTCATCTTGGTTCCACCATGGTAATTTTCATAAAATCTCATCTCTCTTGGCACTATTGCATAACTTAATCCACTCTGTAATATTCCAATTTTCTGTCTTTATCACGCTGAAGAAATCAAAAGGCTCTAATTTTGCCGTTCAGGAGTATTGTAACTTCCCGCAAAAATGGGTGACCATCCAAACATAGAGCATTGATAGACAACATTTGATTTTCCCTCCTTGGTTTTCGTAGGTAAAATTTTGAGTGAGAAAGGTCTTTGCTAAAATGGCCGGCACCAGATTGACACCATATTGCTTCATTACGTGATACACAGACATGACATCTCTATCCACAAAATTGGTGGCTGAAGGGAATATAATTAAATCATACACGGTTAATGCTAAGACTTCAGCAAACAAACCCCACTGTCTACCACAAGATAGCTTTTCCAAAGATTTTTCCAAATATTCAAGTGATAGCCCTTCAATTTGCCCCTGTTTTGCTATTTTTGATTGAATTTTAGATGTACTCTTGTTTAGTAAACTTGCTATAGCCTTGTTTGAGATACTATGCCCAGGGTAAGTGAAGACTTCAGTATGACCTTTTACAAGCAAATCAATCATCGTCCTATATTTTTCTATGGTTGGTGTAAGATGACCATTAAGGAAGTTGAAGCACCTTAGCGAGCTATTCCAAAAGTTTTGCAAAGCTATGTTAGCCGAGCACTGAATTGGAACATGAACCAAATTCAAAATATTCCCATGTCTCAATACCACTGATTCTTGAATCATCTGCGGTAGGGAGGTTTCTAAAACCTTCAATCTATCAAGTGATGACCATTATACTATTACTTTGCCGTTCTTCTTTAGCTGACTAGAACCTGGATCCATCTTTAATGCCAATCTTTTTTCAATTATTCAAATTCTTGACATAAACCCTATAACAATAATGGAAAACATAAGGGTTTTATTATCATAGTTAAATCAAAGTCATGCAAAATTATTATTTTTTTTGCATGGTGGTAAATAAAAGCAAGAGAGGGTTAAGGATAACATGCTCTTTCTAGTCCTGTTTTGGGTTACTTAAGGCAAAATGAGCTCATCCTAAATGGTTAAGCTTTAACTACAAGGCGGTTTCTAGGGTTAATTTAATAGTGCAATGGCCTGGTGATAGGTCTATCATTCTAATGGAATTATCTTAGAACAGATTGCCCCCACTGAAATAGTGAAGATCTCAACTTACCAGTATAACTGCATAGGTGGACCAGACCTCCACATGTAGCTAATTGAGTAAGTGAGTTAACAATCTGAGCTGAGGTTTTCATGAATACTCTGGAGAATGAATCTCACTAAGCATCATTATGCCACCTTTAATTCTAACCTAGGGTTCTCATAGACCCGGGTAAAAGGTGTGTGTAAGGGTTGTGTATGGTGCACAGTGTGTGAAGAGCATACAAACCTAAACCCTTAATTCATCTACCCAACAACCCCAAATAGCAGAGTAAAGCAGTTAATAGTCATCCACCCTAGGGTGTAAACATATATCGTAGTTACAGTCATCTACCCTAGGGTTCCAACAGAGCATGCCATTATGGAAAGCAATTTAAACAATCACACACAGAAATACCAAAAAGTTGTAAAAAATGCCAAAGCAGATATTTACAATATGCATATTCCAAAAATTAAAATGGAACCATACATGAACACAAAACTTTCGAATGAGAAGTTCAACATTTCAAGTGGAGTGAATATAAAGTTAGGCCTACAACTCAGCATTGTTTCACTTAGAGGAAGTAAATAAAAAATGAAGTAAGAACCAGAATTCAGAGATATGATTAGTTTAAAATGCCAAAATAACTTAAGAATCTATATTTCCTCTTTGAAAACATATTTGGCAATAGCATGATAACTACTGGGATATCTCTAAGTGTTTAAATTAGGGTATGAATCCCAAACCCATATTCGTACCAAAACAGGACATCTACTTGACCAATTAACACATAATTCATACAAGAACATATTAGAAACAAAATAAATGCACCTACACCCGTTGATCCCTAGACCTTTAATTGAGAAGCTCGGACTTAGGCAAACCCACTCAACATCTTAGTCCATACACCCGCACACCCATTACAAGGAGATTAAATAAGTCAGTAACAATGGAAATTTACCTCTTCGAAGCTTATGAAGTCCCTAAAAAGTCTAATAATCTCTCTGGTGTCCGAGAATCCCTTCCTGAAATTCCACTTTGTGTTTTTTAGTTGAATCCCCTTAATGCTTCCCCCTCTACCCCTATTTATAAGAAAACCCCCAAAGAACAACAAAGGCTTGCCAGGGAACGGGCTGCTATACGTTGCTGTAAAGTGAAATGGTGGCCGTTACTGTGAGTTGTTGCGAGGATCAAAAAAACAAGAAGGGACTATCAGGGGTGAGGTTGGCAAGGGCGTTACTGCAGGATTGGCGAAGGACCATGAAATTGCTAAAGAATGATGTACAGGGAGAGGAAGTGTGAAGGTGTGTTGTAAGAAGCAATGTGTGAAGAAGAGGGGGTTCAAGCGAGTAGGGCACAGGTAATGAGAAGTTCTAGGGGTGCTAAACTATTGTGTGATGTGGCAGAGAGAAGCCTTGTGCGTGAAATGGGGAAAGTGAGGATTATGTGTGCTAGGGTTTTTCAAATGGGAAGATGGGTCGGGTTTCGGGTTGGACCTAGTTGGTTAAGTGGATGCGCTATCAACTTGGATCAAGAGGTTGATTTGGTGAAGGTGCAACCTGGGCTGATGGGGCTGAGGGCCTATTGGCCTAAAATTAGGGAATGAAAATAAAGTCCTCTTGACGATTTTTCTTTTTCTTTTTTTTGTATTTCAAAGTATTATCATTATTTTTTTTAGACTAAGAAAATAAAATAAAATATCTTTTTAATCCTAATTTTAATTAATTTGTTTATCTCTCTTTTTTAATTATTTTCCATTTTATGTTTATTTTAGCTTTATTGGGCAAAATACAGTGTTGACAATAATACAAGAAAAATTATAAATGAATAGTACAAGAAAATGTAAAGAATTTGAAAAAAATTCAAACAAAAATATATGACATATAAAATAATTAATTAATATCAAAGGATAAAAAAAGTCATGACAAAAAACAAAAAAAGTGAAGGGTGAGAGCAATTTTCCTTAAGCTACCGCCTAAAAATGGGGCGGTAGCATAGTGCTACCCAAATTAAAGTATGAGAAGCAATCAAACAAATAACAGACATCATTCTTCAAGACAGTAAAATAAATTAAAACTAGGCAAAAGTAAACTACACTTCAAAAGTGGGCTAGGAGTTCAAATAAAACCTAGACCCAAAAAGACTATCAAACAGAAATCAAAACATGTTTAAATTTGATAACTGAAAAGAACCTAAAAATTTGCCCATGTACACATAGCCTAACTTCTATTCTAAGTACAAAATTTATAAGACTCATACATATAATTCGCAAAAAAAAATGCTTCTGTATAAGAATGGAAAAGAGATATATAAGCTGATATTCACATAATTGCATTCGAAGCAAGTATTTTAAAAAATGCCTTACAGAAGTAAGGAAAATCATAACACAACAGTATTAAGGGAATTTCTTCAAGAAGGTTAATTCACTTATCTTAACCATTTAATCAAAGCAGTTATGATTATTCATATAAGTGAAAGTCCATCGAACATGAGGAGAAGAAGGAATGGAATGAAAGGGTTTAGAAAGAGTGAAAGGGTGAAAGGGTTTGAATCATATCACAAGCATCAGAACAATTGCTGGGAGGGATTTTTACAAGAATGAGCTCTCTAGGTGATTGAATACCACATCTATTTTTTATCGACTCAGGGGAACAAGAAAAATCTAAATATATCTATAGAGTTTTCAGGTCTCTTTGGGGAAAGAATCAAGACATGTGGCTGAAAGATAGCACAGTAAAAAAAAAATCTGGTTCAAATGGAGAGAATTTTGCTAATAATGAAATTGGGAGCAGTCGTGCTGAGGACTAGGGGTGTGCACGGTTTGATTAAGAGCCCAATCGTTAACTTAACAGTGTAAATTGGAAGGTGGTGGTTTGGTTTGATTAAGTTAAAAATTTAGAATTTAACCGAACTTAACTAAACCGTGATATAACGGTTTGGTCGGTTCAGTTAATTCTATTAACCGATCAAGTGACCCTTTATTTCATCCTCTCTAGCTACCAAATACCAATTATCAAATGAAGCAATGTTACAACTAGCAGTCAAAACTGTCAAAGTAAAACCAGAATTGAAGTTGAAAAGATTCACTACACCAACTAACAGTTTAGAAGAACCAAAATCAACAACTAAACCAGTCATGTGTTGATATCATTCACAATATATATAAGCTCAAATGACCATCCTTTAATATTATATCCTTAAAGCAAATTTAATCTCTCCCCAACCACAATTTATATAGATATATATAGTATGTATATATCTGCATGCACCTTAGCCATTAATAAATCAAATTTTATTTATATCTGCCTATTGTATAATGCATATCCAATTTGCCAAGCTTTACAGAATCCTACCATCAGTAAGAATTAATATATATAGTAGAACTAGAATTGGGTCTTTGGAAATCTTGCACCAAAAATCATTTCGGGATATAACAAAACTTTCTAGTTTAATATAAAAGAAATCCAGGATCAGTTTAAAATATTCCAAGCCTAGGCCAAGCAAACTTAAAATTGAACGATATATATATAAGTCTCCAAAATTTTAAAAGCGTCATATGTCTTGGTTGTGATAGTAAATTGAGAAGAAAGACGGTCCATGTATCATTTTTCATAAAAAAAACAAAGCAGAAATAATTCGAAATAATATTGCATGGTATTTTTACTTTTTTCTTTCCTCTCTAATGCTTTAAAATAATAGATAAAAAAAAATCTTAAGAGAACCTTATAGTCTGTGATTCCTCTGCTATCCCCAAAAAAAAATTTCTAATGAATTGGCATTAGATGATAATGAAGAAATCACAAGCAAAAACAAATGCTTCAAAAGGGCTTGGGAAAAAAGAAAATTAATGTAAGGAAGTCAGGTATCTAAATTAACAAATGCAAACTTGCTCATCAATGTTAGTCACTAGTCAGGTAGAATGTTAGTAGCCTTTTCCATGTTGTAAGTACACCCTCAACAGTCTAAACCATGCTACCTGAAAACATTAATCCCAAACAATAGCAAAATAATTTATACAATTTAGTGTGTTAAGATTTAAAAAAAAAAATTGGAATGATATTATTTAATAAGAGAGCAAGGCCTTGTAAAGAAATAAATGGAAACTTCCTGGTTACTTACCTTATTAGTTACCTCTGAGAACCTTGGATACTTTAGTGGACTACAAAGTACAAACTACAAAGTGGTTTATCATTTCAATTTTGAAAATGCAAAACAATAAAAGCCTTTTAAAACAGTATAAAAGGAACACAAGAATTCAAGAACATCAATAACTCAGTAATAAAGCAAAAGCCTTTTGAAACATGCAAATTTTCAAATTGTAAAATATAAACCAAACAGGAAATATCCAAGGTTGTATTATATCCAATATCCATATCCATTTACAAAAAAGCTCCACAATGCCATACAAAATTACAACACATGAAGACATTATGAAATCCTGAATCTCTAATGGATGGTCCTAACAATCTATTTGTTGCCCTGGTCAGCTACTTTAGTGCTTCCCCACTTAAGTTGTAGTTAGATTTATTTGATTTGACAAATCTAGTTCAACAATTAACAATAAATAGAAAACAACACAAAAAATAACTAAGTCAGGCTTCAGTTTTTTTATTTAAATTATATAATTTAAAGCTTTCAATCCTAAATGCATAAGATACTTGATTCAATATATTGGATTTCATCCATTTGGCTGTGAAGGTCAATATATTTTTTGGATGATCTCAACCAATTTTGTGTAGAAATCAAAGCCTCCACAGTAGTAAGGTTAAGTGAGCTACGAAATGGGTCAAGAATTTAACCCCCAGTGCTGAAAGTAGACTCGAATAACACTGTAGAAACTGGTATGGTCAAGATATCTCTAGCTATGCAGGATAGCACGTGATACTTCAACATCTTCCCCTTCCACCACTTACGAATGTCAAACCCTTATACATCATCCTCTACATCATCGTCCAAGTATATGTCTAATTCATTCTTCTTCACTTCAGTCTGATCTTCCATCACTATCAATTTAAACTTATCTCTAGCACTTTGCCTTTTACCATGATCATCATTTTTTGAAGAAGAATTCACTAGAGAAGTAGATTCACTCGCATAAGGAGGAATAGGAAATTACACCTTGTAAGTTTGAAACAACTTTGCAATAAGTTTTCTACTTTTTGAAATACTTCTTTCGCAATGTCATTGCCATAGATCATAAGTAAGCAAAATTACAAATATTTTACCTTATACTGAGGATCAAGGATGACAACTATAAATAAAAGGTAATTTGTACTATTACCAGTATCCCAATATTTATCAAACTTGGTTTTCATGCTTTCTGCCATACTTATCAAAATCACATCATTACTAGTCCTCCAATCATCTAAACTATTTGCAATGTCAATCAATGTTTGAAAGAACTGATTTGAAGTGACATGCAAAGAACTAGAAAAGGAAATAGTTGCATCATAAAAAAAACCTTCAAAAACTGCGTAAAAAACTGAGCCCTCCCCCAATCTTCTGCACTAGGAGGCCCACCTCAGCAACAAAGTAATTACAATAATTCACATCATCATCTTCAAGGTGTGCAAAAGCTTTTTTGAACTTTTCAGATGCATCCAACATTAAATATGTTGAATTTCACTTAGTGGGCACATCTAGGCAAATCCCTACTTGACTAGTTATCTTTGCCTCATCTGACATTCTTTTAAACATTGGCCTGCCTGCCATCCACACCAAAATAAATGAAGTGCCAATTTTTAAGGGGATGATCCAACATATTTACAAGCAGCCCTAATTTTTTTTATAGATGCATATATTTCTTTTAATCCATCATTCACAATAAGATTGAGTATATGTACACAACACCTTAAATGCATGTATCTCCCTTTTAACAATGTGACATCCTAATAATTAACCCTCCTTATCAAATAAGAAAGTGCAGTACTGTTTGAGCTAGCATTATCAACTGTGACAACGCCAATATATATAATACACCAATCTTTGATGCATCTCTTTAGTTGCTTCCTTATTGTATCACCCTTATGGTCATCAACAAGAGAAAAAGACAAAATTTTCTTATACAACTCCCAATCAGCATCTATGTAGTGGGCTGTCACACACATATAATTCAAATTTTGAATAGATATCTATGTATCTATGGTAAGATAGACCCTGTGATATGTAGTTGATAAGATGTTCTTCAACTTCTCTTTCTCATTAGTGAATAAAGCCATAACATCCCTAGCTATAGTGGTATGGGAAGGGATTTGAAATTGGGGTTGAGTAATCCTTACAAAGTCCCTAAATCCATCATTCTCAACAAACTTGAAGGATAACTCACTTTTGATAATCATTCTATACAGAGTAGCCCTAGAAGCCTCTTGATTGAATTCCATAATTCCTACCTCTGCCTTTCCAGCACCTTGACCCTCAGGTTTTCTAAATGCTCTAAGAGTTTTCTGCTTCTTATCTTTCCTATGTAGATTTTTTACACACATTTCTAAATGATATTTCAGGGTAGAATTATCATGGGTCTTACTATTGTATGCATATGATCTACCACAATAATTACAAGAAGCCCTCATATGTTCAATATCCTTAGTAACGTGCTCCCAAACAAAAGAATGAGGTCTACTAGTTTCTCTTCTTGTTCTTATCCCATGTTCAGCTTCCTCATGTTCAGGGCCAGGCTGTTCATTAACTTCATTCACTTCAGTCCTAGCCTCCACAGCAAGTGCATAATCATATTGAGCAGCACTGGTCAATGGAGGAGTTGGAGCACTCCCCATTCCACTTTGAGTGCCAACAACAACCATCTTTAATGTCTACACATGAACACATTAAAGTATAAATTAGCAATGTACATGCATGTTAATAATAAAATTCTCAAGTAAATTTTAATTAATAATAAAAATTAGTACACAAAAAAAAAAAGAAACAAACTTATTCACCCCACCACCACTGATCACAAAATTATTTTGTTAAAAAAAAAGAACTTTGGTTTTAACAAAAAAAAAGACAAAATATTATTCATACCAAATTCAATGATTCACTCATGGAATATGGTAAGAGCAACAAAACAAAGTACACCGGTGAGTAGCACAAAGTAAAGGATTGAAGAGTAGTGAGTTTTGGTACCCATCGAAGGTGGATAGAATGAAATGGGACCAAAATTTAATATTTTTGTAAAGACCATCATTAATGTTAGCCTAAACAAGGAAAAAATAAATAAATAGATACCATTAATAAAGGGTGGGAATGGTTTAAGGAAAAGCTAATGACTTGGGTAGTTGGTAGATAGAGTATGCAATTACAAGTGTTGATTGTTGAGATGGTTTTCCTTGTTTAGTATGTTTACTGCTATTCTATTGTTAACTTGTTATGGAATTTGGCATAGTAAGGTGTTATTAATATTTTTTTCCTTGAAAATTCATGTTAAGTAGTAACAATCTGTGTTAATGTAATTTCTTAAAGAGATAGAAATGATTTTTTGGTCCAACCCCAAATGTGAAAGATGCTAACCTCCACACAAGAGCAAGGGGGATGATCATGCATGTATATGTGTATAATCTTCTATTCTTTAAAAGTGAATGAATGTGTATAATAGTTATAGTATAACTTAATTTAACATGTATACCAAATAATCTGTTTTCTCCTTTCATATGTGAGCACATGTTTGTCTGATGTGCAATGTGTATGCCAACTAGTATTTGCATTTGAAGATTCACTCTCTATGTTAAGTAGTGTATAATCTTTCAAAAAAATTTACAAATTTTTAGGCATTTGGGTTTGTGGCCAACAGAAAAGGCATGTCCTAGTCAGTTAAAAAGAACCTATCAATATGTGCAAAATGACTTGTTATCTTCTAAGGTGGAAATTGCTTTCATAAACAAATTTCATCTTGAAGGAGTAATGCTCTTTAGGAGTCAGAACAATTATTTTTTTCTTGTTATCCTCTATCTGACAACTACCTTGATTAGGTCCTAATCATAATAGATTTAAACAAATTTACTTTCACTTGATTCAATGAATGTATAACTATTCATTATTAATTTTATCTGTTAATTTGAACTCTGGACACAAGACGATAACCCATCTGCCCATTGTTAGGTATCATAGGAAACCATGCACTATATTAACTAATCTATGGTGAAATTAAGAGTAATTGGCATCACCTTGTAGAAACACCTTGTATATTAATATATAATTTAAAAAATCAACCTTTATATTTATGTCAAATTGGAGAACTTGCTAAAAAGTCTTTCATGACAAAATCATATACAAGCCATTCATAGTCACTTTTCCATACTTTATTGGGATATAAATAATATATTAGGGAAGATTGTCAACCTACATCTATATCAAAATCAGCAACTTTAAGCTAGCCTTTCTGTATGTAAAATTTTTTGTGGTGCTTATTTGAATCACACGAAGTACAAACATCCAAGTAATTAAGACATTTAGAGGCAAAAAGTTAATAAAAAAAGGCCCAAAAACCAATGAACTGAGATAGTTATCTTAACTCTTTTGATATTTGGTCCTAGGCTCTTAAGGATTAACATCCTAATGTGAAATTTAACCAATCAAAATGAAAATTCACAATAAACCAATACATACCTAAGATAGAGATAGCTATCTCAAGAAGATTATGATAAATCTTCTTACATGTATATATTGTGATATCACCAACTTTTCTTAGAATACAAATACAAAAAGGACGAGGAAATTCCCTCATACAGCTACCATACTCTTAAATGGGTTTAAAAGGCTTGAAACACGTAATTCGCCATTATTCTTAAAGTTTGGTGGCTAAATCTTTTTCCAAATTTGGATCCTATTCAAATACATGGTGATTGAGCCATCACCAGGACATTATAGATATCTAAACCAATCAAATGTAAATGGTGAAATGCAAGGAAGTCTTGAGTCAAAAACATCATCCAAAGCAAAAACATCAAAACCTGTAACCTACCATTCTACACTGATTCTTTATTGCCGAATAAACCTTTTCGAAGAACTAAAACTTGAATGTTATGAGTCTTTCAGAATAAATTAAACAAATTAGTAAAAAAAGGAAAAAAGTTTTGTGCTGTTGAATATAACCCAAGTTTTGTGCATCCCTGTTTCATCTAGACCACCAAACAGGGACTAAAACGAAGAAGACAACAAGGTAGCTTAGAAAGTAGAAACAAAACGTATTTGATGGAGTGTAAGTATGGAAGAGAACAAAGTTAAAGAAACTTGTATTTTATGATTATAGATCTAACGACCCATCAAAAGAAGAACCAAGAAAAGAGTAAACTCTAAGTTCAAGTAAACCCATTCATCCACTTCAACTACCACTCATCATAGTGAAGAGACAGAGTTTCAACTTTCTAGTTTCCACAACTACTCAAACTAAATTAAAGAAAATAATTTTAAGAATTAATGTAAGATGTATCAGTAAAACTTGGAAGAAATGCAAAGTCATTTGAAAATCACGTATAAACAAGAGAGAGTCAGCACCAATCTTAAACTTTGTGTCAGAGAGAAAAAGCTTAGAAGAACCCTAAATTTTATTCTCCTTACCTGAAGAATGAAATGCCTTCAATCAACCAAATCAACTACTAAAAGAGTGAAACAGGTTGACTGCGACTATGGCGGTGGCCGGAAGCAAGACTTCGACCTTCATAGTTTTAGTTTGTCATCTTAATCTCTTTGAGTTCAAGAAAGGAGCAAGACTACAAGAGCTGCCGGGCTCGGGGGTCTTTCTTAAGTTTTCACAGTGACTTTCACTTTCACACTCAAAATTAAGTATTAAAATAATATATATATGTATAAAAAATTAAAATTTATATATATATAAATTTATATATAATTTTTTAATATAGACGGTTTGGTTTGGTTTAGTTAAACCAATGGTTAAAAAAACTCAAACCATTAACTTAACGTACAGTTATCGGTTTTTAACTGGCCCTTAACATTGGTTTGGTTAAATTGATCATTGCGTTGGTTCGGGTTAGGCGATTTAGCGGTTTTAACTGCCCGATTGCTCACCCTTACTAAGGAGGATAATATAGTTGGAAAAATGGACCGGGCCCGACGGGCTAGCCCAATGTAAACCAAAGAAAAATTGGGTTGGGCCCTAAAAAAACTAGCTCGAAATAATTCAGGCATTTTTGGCCCGGCCCGTTCAGGCCAATAGCCCGAATCGGGGTGGGCCTGGTTGGCCCAGATTTGTGTCATTAGTTACAAAGATGTGGTTGTAGCTTAGTGGTTGCAACATTTTATTTTGACCATGGAGACATGGGTTCAAATCCTAGCATTCACACTACATAGTTTTTTTTTTTTACTTTTTTTAGTTATTCCTCTTAAATTTTCTTTCTTTTATAGTTTTTGCTTCTCAAACGTGTTAATACTTTGAATGCCTTTTCGATAATAATTTTATTATAGAACCATATTTAATAAAATTTTTATTTTAGTATTTATTATAAAATGGAAAGAGGTATCCACAAATTCACATTTCATCATTTGCTATGTTATATATAGGATGGCAATTGAATTATTTTCAGAGCAAAAATGTTTTCAGTCGTATCATTTTGATAGAAAATGTGCACTATATCTATTTATGAAAAGTCCAACACATAAATGAAAGAAAACAACAAAAGAAATCAATTTTCATTTATAAATTTGGGTTATTCACTAAATGCAAGTAATCAAATTCAGTCACCATAGTAAAAATTTTCCTAATTAGGAAACCAACGTTTCCATGCTTAAATTTTTTTTCTAAAGAAAAATTTTTTATTTTTATTTGTTTACTTCTCCCAAGTAAAATATATTTCCTCCCAAGAGTATCTCCAATTAAGTTGTTGCAGTATGAAGTAAGGTTAGCAAACTCATATTAGAGTTCACTGCTTTTATAGCATCAAATCTTGGCTACTTTGCCTAGAACTTCAACCTAGCATACAACTTTAATAATTAGTGACATTTCTTTATTCTAACATGAAAGTTATATTTTTTTTACATAAGACTATAATGATGATTGATGAGCTAAACTTTTATTTTTATAGAAAAAACATGATTTCTCCTCATCTAAACTTGATAAGTCAAAAAGTACTGAGCTAGCATAGGGTCGGGCTGGGCTGGCAAGTTCCCAGCCCGATATAAAATTGGGTCGGCCCAGCCCGTATATGGTGACCAGCCCGTTTGCCAGCTCTAGAGGATATCATATATATGATAATATTTAGACTCAACAAAATTCCACTTTCATCTGATTTCCTTCCTTCCAACTATCCATATAAATAAGATTTACATAAGTTTTTTTTATTCACTTAAATAAGATATTTTCATTCTTAAATCCACATTATTTAAAATTAAAAAAAATTTTCTAAAGAAATTATACTTTCAAAATTTTTTATGAAAAATGACATTACAAATTCTTAAATTAAAACAATTTAGGATAAAATTCCCTAAGGGAATTATTATTCAAGGAAAATTTATGGAGGATCTTTACAAAAATATCAGTAAATCACATACATAAAATAAGTTTAGAATGATAAAGAATATGTGTATTATATTCTTTTGTATTAAAAATAATCAAAATAATAGTTTTGAACTAAAAATTATATAAAATGGTATCAAAATGACGCCGTTTCAACAAAAGACAAAAAATAATAAGAAAAAAATCATTGAATCAGTTCGATGTATCAGTTTTTAACTGGTTCATTGGTTTTTTGCTAAACAATTTTTAGAGGTTAATCAGACTGTACCACTAACCGGTTCATTGGTTTCCAAGTCGACCCAACCAGTTTAGTCTGATTTTTTGTTGTATGCCTAGTAGGAATGAAAATAATGTATACCAAATGGTTTTTATATTTATAATGTGATATTAATTGACAAACTTTGAAGTAGAAAGCAGAAACTAGAAAGCCATGTTATACTTGTATTGTGATATTTTCATATTGTTCTTGCTAAAATTCCATTATATATTGTTTATTTAATGTTATAAAATGGGTTGATAACATGATCCAATATAAATTAATATATATATATAAAGACAAGCATGACATACCCAAAACAATTATGTGATCAAGTTGATTATGGGTTGTTTGCACATACTTTGGGTTATGTGGTTAAGCGGTTATAATGTAAGCCAGAACCTATCAGAAGCACATGATGGGAAGACCTGTTAGGTTATTTGTGTGATGGCTAGATCTCCTCTCCACTCTTAATATAAATATATGTATTATAACATATTCTAGTTGTCCCATTGAAAGCTGTCTATTACTATAGGAGTTTGGAGGGAAAGATCCAGACCGTAGGACTCAATTGTATCTGAATTTGATCACGATGAGTAATTTAGGTATGTCTCTCATATACTTTTATGGTGTTCTAATTATCATACATTATTCCTTATTTCCAAAATGTGGTATCAGAGCCAATAATATATGATTTTAGGACCTAATTTTGTGTTTTTGCATGCTCTTGATTTTTCAATATCTAGTCCTAATTAATTATAAGTTTTTTACATTTAATTTGAGAGCATATAATCAAATTGAGATTTGATACATTAGGGATTTTGTAATAGAGATCAAATCAAATTCATTGAAATATATATTTCTTGTATTTGGGACCTGTATTGTGATAATTTTGACTTAAAAAAAAATTTTTGCGTTTCATTATAGAGGGTAAAAATTCGAATTTTGAATCAATCTTAATGGTCGTTGTTTTCATTTGGGTTTCATAAAGCATATTGATCCATATCCTTACCCAATACCTACTATCAACTATCAACTATCAACTATCCACCGTCCCACA
>JASKGM010032200.1:0-25251 GCA_034509205.1 Ceratonia siliqua
AAGTAAAAAAAAATATTAAACATTTTATATAATAAATATATATATATATATATATATATTTTTTTTTTTTTTTTTTTTTTTTACTGTCCTCCTTGTAAAGATTAGTGGAGGTTTGCAATCTCCACAGACAAAAAAATTATTCTCTCTTTAAAAAACATAAAAATTACAAGGGCAGTTACATTATTTTATTCAAAAAAATTAGGTTGTAGTTGAACCAAGCTTTTAAAGAACCATTTGAGCTCATCTTATTTAGAGCTCAATTGAACTCGGCTCATATAATAAGATAATAAACTTGAGTTTGATTTAAAATTTATTTATTAAATGAGACAAACTTAAAAATTTAACTGTTCAAAAATTCATTTATTGAACCCCTTTTATTAAGATGAAATATAGTTTTAGAGAAGGATGACAGTTACACAAGTTGACCACTAAAAATCAAAAAGCTTTATAGAAGTCAAAAGTGGGCCAGCAACTTGATCAACGAGGAATAATGATAGACAGAGGTGAATCTTTCCTTGTTGAAAACAGCAAGCAATGTACAAATTGAACACCGTTGCAGAAACTTTCTTTGTTGGTGTTTTTTTAAAGTGCCCATTTTTTCCTACTTAGGCGAATTATATAAAATATTTTATTAAAATTATAAAATATAAAATTTCATAAATTATATTTTACATCATAAATTTCATTTTATTTATCTTGTTGCTCAAACTTAACATGTCCATTGTAGATAATTTTCTTTTGTCTTGTTCTTAAACTTTGAAATTATCTAGGGCATTTATCTCTAAGAGATTAACTTAGTGGTTAAGAAATGTATACTCTTTATTTTAGTTATTTAAGTTTAAACCTAAGGATCAACGCTCTCGTAAATACATTAAATAGATTCGAGAGGTGTGCTCTAAAATTTTTTGGAAGAAAACTTAATCTTGATTAATGTGTAAATTGGACTTATAATAATAAAATTTTACCGTAAACCAATCAAAAACAATTATTGTATCTCTTTCCTTTCAAATTTCTTAGGACTTTTGTAGCATGTAATACAATAAATTTATTTATACTTGAATCACCTAAAATAGTTGAGTATAGAAAGAGCTTTTTGGCCTAAAATTTATTTTTTTCATTTAGGATTCATATTCAATTAATTTACCCATCCCATTATAATTACAGTTTAATTATACTAGTCTACATAAAATTATTCTAACATGAGTTCAATTCAACCACAACAAAGGCTACAAGTACTACGCAAGACAACCTCATAGGTCAATATTGGTGTCACTTCTAGATGATTTAGGACCCGAAGATGATAGAAATGACTAGCACAATTTTTTTAAAAAAATAAATTGTTATGCATATTATATTATATATATATTCTCTCCTCCTTATAGAGTCATAGTATGATGTGGAGGTTTGCAACCTCCACATTTTATTATGGACAAAAAAAATTATTTTTCTCTTTGAAAAACAAAAATTACAAGGGCAGTTAAATTATTTCATTTAAAAGAAATTAGGCTGTTGTTGAATCAAGCTTTTAAAAAACTATTTGAGCTCATCTCATTTAGAACTCAATTCAACTATAATAAAATAATAAACTTGAGTTTGATTTAAAATTTTTTATTAAATGAGACGAACGACTGTTCAAAAATTCATTTGTTGAACCCTGAAATATAGTTTTAGAGAAGGATGACAGTTACACAAGGTGACCACTAAAAATAAAAAAGCTTTATAGAAGTCAGAAGTAGGCCAGCAACTTGATCAACAAGGAATGATAGACAGAGGTGAATCTTTCCTTGTTGAAAACAGCAAGCAATGTACAAATTGAACTCCGTTGCAGAAACTGCCTTGTTGGTGTTTTTTTTTAAAGTGCCCATTTTTTAAAGAGCTCTAAATTTATTCATACCTGAATCACCTAAAATAGTTGAGTAATAGAATGGGCTTTTAAACCTAAAATTTATTTTTTTTCATTTAGGGTTCAGATTCAAATTTTTTGGATTCACAGGAATTCATCTTAAATTGATGCTTGGGATTTATATGTGCCATTTCATAGGCAACATTTTTTTCAGTAGAAAATATGTTACGAGAAAGTGGGGGTTTGAACTCTCAATACTAAAGTCATATAACACTTAAAATTAGAAAGTATGTCACTTAAACTATCGCTTTTAGATTAGTACTCAACATTCAAGATTGATAAACTAAAATTTCCTTTTTTTTAAAAAACTTTCAAGTAGATCATAAAATTATTATAAATAAACATATAAATATATTAAAATATTTTTTTAGTGAGGCATATTAATTTTTTAATATATATTCATAATTTTCTTAAATAATAATTTTTTTAGAAACCTAATTTACAAATAATTTATCAACATATTCATGATTCCACTTCTTTATTATTATTGTACAAGAGAAATTTTTTAGTATATTTATATATTTTTTATAAATCAAATTAATCATAAATAAATGTATAAACATATAAAATGTGTAATAATGTCTTTGTCATCCACTAACCTTGACTAATCAATTAATTATGGCTTTAAATTAAAAAGTAGAATATCATAATTAGATTTAGTGTTCATGCCTCCTTACACCGTAACAAAAGATAGTCTCTGCTTTTAGTATTTGAGATCATATTCTATTATTTTTTATTTGAATACAAATATTTTTTAAAAACAGTATTAGTTTTTTCTTTTGATTAATCTTTTTTCTAGGAGAAGTCCAATAATTTCTTGCTTCTCTCCCATAATATAAAATCAATAAATTTCACTGTCTATTTAAATGGATTTTTGTTTGTTTTGGCCAAACATAAAAAAAATTAGAAAAGGAATGACTACCACAAAAATCTTATATAGTATTATTCTGGACCAGAAAATAATTCACTCTTGAATATATAAAGGAATGACAACCACAAACCAACCCATTCACCCAACCTTCCTGACGTAACAGATCAACAATTACAAACACTTTATTTCAGTGAATCCCCTAAGAATTCTTGTTATACCTAATCCAATTCTAGGGTGCGTGAATCCCCTTATGCAGTTCTCTCAGGTTTTGGCCAAACATGGCTGCAAGATCACTTTTATATACACAGAGTTTAGCCATAACCGAGGCAAGACATCAATTGCTGGACAAGACAACCTCGTGGTATCGAAGATAACGTTGGTATTATATCGCTCCCAGATGGTTTAGGTCTTGATAAGCTTCAGAGATTCATAGGAGAGATTAATGCTTTGGATAGGGAACAATTGTTAATTAAACTTAGCCTCTTTTATTTTCTACCTTATGCAAATGTCTACAAAAAAGTTATTTTATAAGATACTGTCTTAAAATAATTATTTAAATAACTATTGTTAATTTACAGGAACCTCTTTTTTTCTAGGAGATGTGCCTCTGTTTGTAAAACAGTCATTTCAAACTCAATTGTCTTAATATAATTGTTTAAATAACAATTGTGAATTTAACTTATGCTCTTTTATTCTTTACTAGACGTATGTCTACAAAACAGTTGTTTCAAACGTAACTGTTTTAAAGCAATTGTGTAAATGAAAATTATTAATTTAACATGGTTTTTTTCATTTTCTACTAGACGCATCTACTTGTAAAATAGTTATTTCAAATGCAATTTTCTTAAAATTACTGTTAACATAACATTTGTTAATTTAATACATCCATTTTTATGTTTTACCTGATGCACTTTTGTCTGCAAAATAGTAATTTGGTAAAACTGACTTAAAACAATTGTTTAAGTAGCATATGTTAATTTAACAACTCAATTTTTATTATTTACCAAACACACCTCTGTCTTCAAAGCAGGCATTTCAGATGCAACTGTCTTAAAGTAGTTGTTTAAATAATTGTTGTTAATTTAACACAGCCTCTTTTAATTTTTAGCAAACGCACCCATGTCTGAAAAACAATCATGTCAGACGCAACTATCATAAAACAATTGTTTAAATAGCAAATGTTAATTTAACCTAACATCTTTTATTTTATACCAGTTCAACGTTGTCTGCAAAATAGTTATTTCAAATGCAACTGTTTTAAAACAATTGTTTAAATAATAATTGCTAACTTAACACGTCCTCTTTTATTTTGTACCAAACATACCTGTCTGGAAAACAATTGTTTTAAATGTAGCTGTCTTAAATCAATTGTTAAAATTACAATTGTTATTTTAAGACAACCACTTTTTTTTCCTACCAGACGCTCCTATTTGCAAAACATTTGTTTCAAAAGCAACTGTCTTAAATCAGTTGTGTCAATAGTAGTGGTTAATTCATCAACGATGTCTGCAAAATAGTCGTTTCAAATGCAACTGTTTTAAAATAGTTGTTTAAATAACAATTGTTAACTTAACAGTTACTCTTTTATTTTGTACCAAACATACCTGTCTGGAAAACAATCGTTTGAAATGTAGCTGTCTTAAATCAATTATTAAAATTACAATTGTTATTTTAAGACAACCACTTTTCTTTCCTACCAGATGCTCCTCTCTGCAAAACATTTGTTTCAAAAGCAATTGTCTTAAATCAGTTGTGTCAATAGTAGTGGTTAATTTAATACAACCTTTTTTATTTTCTACCAGACGCACTTCTCTACAAAATAGGTGTTTCAAATGCAACTTTCTTAAAACATTTGCTAATTTAAAACAACCTGCTTTGTTTTCTACTACACCTACCTTTCTGTAAAATAGTTATTTCAAATACAACTGTCTTAAAATTACTATTTAAAGAACATTTGTTAATTTAACAAAGCATCTCTCATTTTCTACCAAATGGACCTCTTTCTGGAAAACAGTTGAGTCAGACACAGTTGTCTTAAAACATTTGTTTAAATAACAATTGTTAATTGAACAAAGCCTCTTCTATTTTTCACCAGACTCACCTTTGTCTTTAAAACAGTTGTTTCATATGCAACTATATTAAAATAATTATTTAAATAGCAGTTGTTAATTTAACTAATCATATTTGATTTTCTACCTTACACAAATGTTTGCAAACAGTTATTTCATAAGAGCCTGTCTTAAAATAGCACTTAAATAATAGTTGTAAATTTACAACAGTGTAAACATCATATTTTGTCCGGTCTTTTCTTTTTTCTTTATTATTTTTTTCTTTTGTTGTTTTTATCTTTAAATATTAAGAAAATATAAAAAATTGAAAAGAAAAAATCAAACACAAAAATATAAAATATATAAAACCAAAAATATGAATGGGATTGCATTATTTTAATTGAAAATTAGAAAATACAAAAATACAAAATAAAAAAAGCCCTTTTAACCCATTGACTCAAATCACCCAACAAAAGATCCTTAGTCTAAGTTATGGCCCAATTCCTCTCCTTATACATAAACCCACCTTCACTTCTCTCTTATTTTATTTTGGCCAGATGACAGCCAGCCTATATTATCAAACCAACCCATCCACTTAATGTACCTAACCCACCTTTTGAATAAACCTACCCATTCCCCAACCCCCCTTTATCCTCCCCTGGTTTTCGACGGTAGAGCTAGAGCAATGTCACGTCCCAATTTTGAACAGGTGACCGGCGTAAGAAACCATCAATAAAATGACCTCTCACGAGCCTTTACATATATGTATACCTTTAATACAAAGAAGACTCAAATTATTAACATGGCAGACAGGCCCACCTTAATACATAATATAGGCCTCCATGGCCTTAACCCAAAAACTAAAATGTATTACAACACTAGATAATGTGCAAGACCTTTAATCAACACAAGAATGTGCACAACATAATCCAACTATCCAGTATCCCGACCATTGTTCCATTAGTTTTTCAGGAATACCTACAGCGTAATTTGGTGGAAAAACAAGAGGGGTGAGTCATAGACTCAGTGAGTGAAAACAACCCTGAAAATATACTAGTTTATTAACAACAGAAAATTTGATATATATATATATATATAACCTTGAGAATGTACAGACATTATTCTGAACGAATAGAACCTCAAATTTATTCAAAAACCACATCACTACTAAGCCATAGAACAAGTTATAGTCAATAGAGAAAATCATACTTTAATAACATAAAACTATGTTCACAAAGATAAGAATCAGTTAATAGGGTGGATCCACTGCTTCTTCACAAGAGCAACTCTCACTGACACATATATAAGACATTGTACTAATACAAGTTGCCTGTTAGAAACAGCATTCAGATCGCTGAGGTGCAAATCTAAAGTAATCTCACGGATAATGCTATGTCATAGTATGGTCCATGGATAATCACTTATACTAGGTGCACCTAGGTGTCACACCCTAATTTTTGGCACGTGACCGGCGTAAAAAACCACTAATAAGATGGCATCCTACTAGCTTTTATATGTACATATACAAAATAATGACACAATACAAGACAATTATGCAGGACCTTTGATCAATACAGGACTACATACAATCTAATCCAATTGTCCAAGACTCTAGCTGTTGCTCCATTTGTCTTCCAAGAACACCTGCAATTTAAACTGGAGGGAAAAATAAGGGAGGGGTGAGTCATAGACTCAGTGAGATGGAAAACCTCTACTCGAGGGTACAAGTTTAAAAATAACGATAATAGATACTTGGGTAGATTACTATAAATAAGCGTATATGAAGGTATATAAATATCGAATGTCGAATAAACAAATTGAAATCACGTCTATATCAAATTTTTATTCAAAACAGAAATCACATTATGAACATCAAGTATGTCAGAACTTAACACAGTGAAATATTTAAAAATATATTGAAGCAGAATAAAAGCAAGTCTAGGAGGACAAATCTATTGCTCCTTCACATGAGGAACTCTCACAAATACAAATCACTGATATTTCACTCGGAGCATAGCTCCCTGTCAGATACACTTATCAGATAACAAATATTCCAATCCGAAGTCCAACTCATGGACGGAGGCACTTCAGAACATAGTCCATGGACATCCAGATAAGTTAGGTGGACCTAGGGTTTCTCTATGGAAGTAGCCAAAGGATTCATCCAAAAATCATTTTCATTCATCACATAAATTCAGTCACTCTTATAAAATTGTCCATAAAAATATAAGCACAATATATTTATACCAGAATACTGGTAAACTTTCATATAATAATAAGAATTTAGTAACCACGTACAAAACAATAGAAACTTAACACTGTAAAATATGCATGAGCAAACAGAATCATTTAAAATTTAGTATATTCAATATAACTCATAAGTATACATACATGAAAGTAGCTCATGCATTGTGAATCTAAAATATACAGAATTGATAATTACAAATCAAAAGCATCAGGAGGTTGATAGCACTTATTTTCAAATGTTGAGTGCATAAATATTGAGAAGTATAGATAATTATTTGAAATAAAATAAAATAGTTTATAGAGGAAAACAAGTAGAAGAATTCCACTCACTGTTTGAAGACATTGAACTCAATTCCAATCGGCCACCTGAATGAGGCCAGAAGTCAACAACTTTCACTTCACAACTGAACCAGAGTTGAAGGTTTTGATCCAAAGATTCCTATATGTAAAAATGGTGTATATATGAATAATAAATTTGCTACCCAAACCATGATCTATTTTCTACATTAAATAAACTTCTGAAATTTCTACCAATACTTCTTAACTTTCTAGTATCATATTACCATTTAGAGTGAAGACTTTGGTTTATAGGAATGCCACACATAAGTCCATAAGGAGTACTCTTACGAGGGAAATTCAAAACAGAGGAAAAAAAGAGGAAACAATTTTTCTGCATGGACCTCATTTAAAAAGGATTTTTTTTTTTTTTTGTGGCTTGAATTTATAATCAAAACTTAAAACGTCTTATAAAAATCAGAATTGAGGATTTACGTTTCAGGAGCAAAAATCGAATAAAAAAAATCAATATGGTTTGACTTAGCTAAGAAAATTGTAGATGTGAATTACCACAACTAAAAAAAATCAAGGTGGTCTTAAAATTATATGAAAAAGAATCAAAATCTTCATAACGGTACCCAGACCAGAGCAACACAAAGCTGAAACTGAATTCACTCGAGAAATTACCTGGGTACAGGTTTTGTGCAACAATAAACTAAAGAGAATGAAGTTCCTCAACTGAAAATCGATGGTTGGAAGCTGAGGGAAGAAGACGAGAGACACTAAGATGACCATAAAATTTCCTGAAGATGCTGGAAGAGAGAGGCAAAAGCCCTGCTGTAGTACCCGAGAATGGGGAAAGACTAATATACTCCTGGGCAAGTCTTTCCTAGATATTTTAGTTGAAATTTTTGAAATGCACTGCCGGGAGATCTCAAAAAATTTAATAATTTTTCTGTACATATCCAAGAACAATCTGGAAGAAGGAAATGTTTTTCCAGAATGCCCACTTCCTAAAGTTACCGACAAATATATATAACCTTTGGTAGGTTGTCCTAAAAGCCCAAGGGAAAGATGAATTCTAGAGCTGCCACGTAACATGCATTATTTTGGAGCTGGATATTTTGAATTAATGCTATAACAATTCCAACTGAGATTTCTGGAAGAATCATCAGAATTTTATGAATTTATAAAATAACCAAGAACTTTTATAGAAAAAAAAAAAGATTTATAGTGCAACTGTTTTATGACTAAAATTGTAAAAATCTAATTCATGAGGTGACATTACAATATACTTTCCCTTTCAAAAGAATTCTCCTTTTAAAAGAATTCTTCCTCAAATTCTAAAAAAATTTAAACAATTAATTGCCCCTTGCTGATTAGATACAGTAAACAAAGTCCTACTGATACAAATCTTTTCAATGCGCCAATTACGAAATCTCATGCACCTATTCTAATATCCCCTCTGAATTATATCCATTTGCAACTAAATCACATTACATATCCTTATGATAAGAAGAAAATTATTTACACCACCTAACTAAGAGAATGAGTTCCTAAAGATTTAGAAATATCTAAATCGAAATAATCAAAATTATGGTCTATCACCTTTTTAAATTTCAATCTCCGATGGATTGACATAAAAGAAGAAATTGAGCTAGTCGTGACTGATTGGGTGGCCTATCAGGAAACCAAGTACGTACACATTAAACCCTTTGGGTTCTCCTCAACCTTGCTCACTCCTACCAGAGTACTATAACAAGATCAGATAATCCTTTACTGGAAACCCTTGATAAAAATTTTCTGAATTACCCCAGATTATTAATCATAATCCCATCATGACTTAATACATATTTTCTCTTTGTATCCTGAATTTCCATGTGCCCTAAATTCTCACCAAATTTGAGAGCCAACCTTGACAAAAATTCTATGTCCCTCTTGTAAACAAATTTATACCTTAACGTGGCATATACCAAAGATCATTAACTGTACAAAACTGCTGATTTATTTGCATCATAGTCTGCTTTAAGATTCTCGACTAGTGATTTCAAAGAAAGTTATAAGAACCCTGATACCAAACGCTCTATAACACTCTTAAGAGTAACAAAAAGAGCATCTCATTCTTTGAGCCACTCCATGAACTTTCTGACATTCTCAAATGACCTTCCCTCTTCTTCTATGTTCTCCATGATCATCTTCTTCAGCTTCATTGATCTTGCCCTTATGTTTTTATCTCCAAGCAATTGGTTTACTTTCTTCTTGATCTCCTCACATAGTATCAACCCTTTCTCATCTACATCAAACCCCAACCCCACCTTCAATGCATCGCAAATATAAGTCTTGTCATAAAATTGGTCAGCAAAATATGGCCAACACAAGAAAGGCACTCCATTGCATAAACCTTCCATGGTGGAATTCCAACCACAATGGCTAATGAAACAAGCTATGGCAGGGTGGCCTAGCACCTTCTGTTGAGGTGCCCATTGAACAATTTTACCACCATTTCCTTTGAATTCATCTGGGTAATCGATTTTTGTGTTGCTGCCATTAGCATCTGCTCGAACCACCCAGAGAAATGGCCTATTGCTGTGGTCAAGTCCAAGAGCTAGTTCTCTGAACTGTTTTGGATTAAAAATAGTGGTGCTACCAAAGGCAACGTATATGACAGAACAAGTTGGCTGCTGGTTAAGCCAACTCAAGCAAGAGAGGTCTTCTTCCCAGAATTGTCCTGGTGATCTAGTCTCATAATTCTCCACCAATGGCCCAATTGGTAGAATCTTTGGATATAAAGACAAAGCTCCAGGTTCAAGTTCAGAAGTTGTATTGCAAAGCCACCACTCTGTTAAATGTAGACTTTGTATATTCCTTTCAACGTAATCATATGCATACTTCTGGGTGGTTAAGTCACCTATGCACCAATAAATGTCAGTTGTTCTCATCCTAGGCATCTCTGGGGATAGCTCAAATTCCCCTTCCACAATTGGCAATCCTGCAATATAGTAAGTTAATGTTAAGATTTGAGCAAAAAGGACTCCAACTTAAAAGACTAACTTATTAAATGAAAGAATTTCACCTCAAGACTTAAGTATCAATAAATTTTCACAAATTAATGTTTTTAAAAATAGACTCGAACTGTGAGCTAAATAAGTTGCTAAATTAATTAAGGGTTAATTGGTTGAACTGATTTAATCGATGGGTTGAATTAGACGATATCACAATTATATAAAACCAATTAATTATACTAAATACTCTATATAAAATATTATATATAACTTAATATTTTTATAAAATTTAATACACTCTTATTTATTATTAAAATTTATTTACACACATATATAATTATGATATATTTATGTTTGTTAGGTAAAATTAATGAACTTTCTAATATACATAATAGTTTGCATAAGTTTGGCTTGGTGATATTGTGCCTTTTTATGCATCCACCTCCTGCACCTGCGCTTCATTATTTTGAAGAGAACGGTTCGATTTAACTCAATTGAGTCAAATGTTTGACCCAAGTAGTTTGAGGTTGTTCGACACTATTCAATCTCCGAAATGATTATATACATTAACCATGTTACTTGCTGGCTCTTAGTATGACCATTTGAACCGATTAGTCTAGTCCGAGTTTAATAAAACTGAAATGGAACCAGCATACCTAATTAGTAATGGTATTGATTATTAGATTAAAACACTCAAATTCATCTCACAACTAAGAATAGTGTAATAATTAGGCAAAATAACGGTATATTTTGAGTAACGAAAGAAATTCTAAAGTGATAAACACTTCAGTGGCTAGTACTGCAGCGATAGTTAGAATATCTTACCATCACAATCCATAATTCCTTCTTCAATTAGCTTTGGCATGTGAAGTCCCAAGGCGAAATTAGCTGCTGAAAAAGGGCAGAGAACAGCACCTTTGATTCCCATCTTATGTGTAACTTCTAAGGCAAATGCCATATTCACATCAGCAAGTAGGCAGGTAATCTCACTACCATTAATGTCCTCTAGAAGCTTCTCAAGCTCAGCAGGCACGGTGCTTGAGATTGCCGAAAGAAACTTAGCCAGGTCCTTTCTGTCATCTTCAGCTCCCAACCCATCTGGGATTGAGACGAGTTTCAGACCTGAATACCCCACTAGGTTAGCCCCCTCCTCATTCATTGCTCTCATCACTTTCTTGTGGTTGGAATCTGTGTTTACGAAGGTGATTTTAAAGCCATGTTTGGCTAGCTTTATAGAGAGGTTCATGAGAGGATTGACATGTCCTTGAGCTGGTAATGGTAGAACTAGAATATGTGGCTTGCCCATTCCTGAAGATGCTGCTTAGAGAGAAGATAGTTGAGAGTTGAGAACAAGAGATCTTTTCAAACGATTTTCCAGTGGAAATCGGAGGTGAAAAGTATTTAAATTATAAAAATAAATGATTTAAATTTTTTATAATATTATAATTTAAATTATATTATTATTATAAAAAATAATATTACATATTTATTACGATGACATGCATCTACACCATCCAACATATAGAGGCTCAAGGGCTTGAGCTCTCTGGAGAAGAAAGATTCAGAAAACTTTGAGAAAAAGTAGATTAATTGAAGAATCAAGTCAAACTTTTAATATCTCGTTTATTTAAAATTTAACAAATTTAAAGTTAAACTCAAATTTTGATGAAATTCAAATTTATAATTAAATTTAATTTATTTAATAAATGAATCAAGTTTAAATAATTTATAAATAATATTATAAATATAATATTTGTTTGTGTACTTAATTAAGATAATTTGAAAAGAAATTTAATCTTTATTAATAAATAAGTTAATCAAAAAAAATTTTATAATTCAAAGCGTGCGCGTGCACACACATATATATATATATATATATAATAAAAATTATTATAAATTTTTATCTTATGTATTTATGTATGAAAAAATTTAAAAATATGTTATATTATTAAATATTGTATAAAATAAATGTATTTGTCTAAATATTTTAATAAAATTATATGTAAATAAATAAAATTATTTTATTTTATTAATAAACAAACTATTTATGAACTTAACGAATTAAATATTAAAATTTTAATCTCAAATTCATTTAATTAAATGATCTTAACATATTATTTAAATTCATTCATTTAATAAATTATTTTATTATTTTATATTTCATCTTATATTTATTATTTTATTATTATTATTATTTTATAATATGTTAAAAAAATCTATAAAAAAAAAGATAAGAAAGAATAATGTAAAGGTACATTCCTCAGACTTTATTTATGAGTCTCCTTACAACTCCACTTAAAGTCTAATCCATTATTCACCTTTCGGCTAATTTTAAAAGAAAAATATTATAAATAAAAAATAAATAAATATTACGAAAAATGAAAGGAGAAAAAAAATTTAATGTGTTTGAGAGTATTATATTTTGATCTAACGATAAGGACCACACCTTAAATGTTTAAAGTCCGATGTAGCGCTCGTAGGTGAAAATATGATATTCTCAAGCATTTAAAGTCTTATGTGGGGCCCATCGTCCCGTGAAAATATGATACTCATGGACGTACAGTGTCTGAGGAGACAAGATAGGTTTCGTGTAAAACCAGCTTTTTAAAGTGTGGTCCACGTTTGATACTTTTGTATTATTATTTGGGTTGCTTGTTATCTTACACACCTGCGGTAATAACTTTAAAATTTTTTATTTTATAAAATTAATTAATTATATATTTATATAATTTATTTTTATTAAAATTTTTTAAAATATTTTTATATATTTTTAAAAATTTTTTAAATTACAAATAAATAATAAATAAATAATAACAGAGATATAAAAAAAATTAAAAAAAATTATATGAGATAAAAAATATTTAATTAATTTTAAAAAATAAAAAAAATTTAAAAAAAAATATTAAGGGGGACTACTTATTTGGCATGTTCGTTGAACTGACAAGCTGTGGGGAAGAACAGATCGACGTGGCTTTCTTGGCTTCCTCTCAATTGTTAAAAGCACGGACAATGAAGCATTGACAACTTTCATTGTTATATGTACCTTCCAACTAAATAATACTTTATTTATTTTAAAATAATAATTATTTAAAATTTAAAATTTATTTTTAATTATTTATCATTTTATATTATTAATAAAATTTTTATTTTTATTTATTATTATCTTTAATATAATAATAAAATTTTAAATTAATTTAAATAAGAATAATTTAATTTAATATAATCATTTTTACTATAATTAAAAAGATAATTACATATGTAAACAAGTATATAATAATGTCATTGTCACCAACCTTCTCTAATCAATTGGGCTTCAAATTGAAAACTACAATATCATAATCAGATTCAGTGTTTCAGCCGCCTTGTCCTTGACACTGTAACAAAAGATAAATTTTGCCTTGGGCATGCTATCCTACTCCTTGATATTTAGAGTACGTTTTTAAGTTTTAAAAATTAAAAATTAAAAATTTTTTAATTTTTATTTTAAAAAATAAGTTAAAAAATATTAAAAATATTAAAAAAATTTACATAACACATTAATTAAAAAATAGTTTAAAAAACATAATTAGAAAACAAAAAAATAAAAAAAAATCTTTTGATTCTTTTTTTATTTTTTTAAATTCTTTATATTTATTTTTTAAAATAAAAATTATAATAAAATTAAAAATTAAAAATTTATTATTTTAAAAATTAAAAATAACTCCCCTACTCTCGTGAGTAGGAGATAATATTTGAGATCAAATTTTATAATTTTTTATTGAATAAAAATATTTTTATAAAAGCAGTGTTAGTTGTTTCTTTTGATTAATCTTTTTTCCAGGAGAAGTCTAATACTTGCTTGCTTCACTCGTGAATATATAAAGGAATGACTACCACGAACCAACCCATTCACCCAACCTTCCTGAATTAACATATCAACAATTACAAACATTTTATTTCAGTAAATCCCCAAAGAATTCTATACTAAAACCCATTATCCCCTTCCAATTCCCTCTCTCTCTTCACAAAGAAGGGCATGCCTCATTTTCTTGTTATACCACATCAAGCTCTGGGACATGTGAATCCCCTTATGCAGTTATCTCAGGTTCTGGCCAACCAAGGCTGCAAGGTCACTTTTATAACCACAGAGTCCAACCACAGCCTAGCCAAGGCTGCAAGTTCTGGGCAAGACAGCCTCAAGGGATCAAAGATTACGTTGGTGTCTCTCCCAGATGGTTTGGGTCCAGAAGATGACAGAAGTGACCAGGTTAGAATCATTTTATCAATAAAAAGAACCATGCCTGAGAAGCTTCCTAAGCTCATAGAAGAAATCAATGCTTTGGAAAGTGAGAATAAGATCTCTTGCTTAGTTGTTGGTATGTATATGGGGTGGGCCTTGGTAGTTGGTCAGAAACTGGGAATTAAAGGGGCTGTGTTCTTTCCTGCTTCTGCTACTAGAATGGCCTCCTGTGACTGCATCCAAAGGTTGATTGACGAGGGGATAATCAATTCTTATAATGGTAAGAGATATTGATTTGTTTACTGAATCCTTAAAAGATATTATATGGGCCGGGTCTACATAAACTTATTAAAATTATATGTCACACTCATTGATTGATTGAATTTTCGTTTATGCAGACTTAGCCATTGAAAAATTCAAATAGTAAATCAATTAGCATCATATTCCTTGTAATTCACAGATATGAGAAAGGAAACTATGCATATATCATCAAATAGGACTTTTAATACCTTACCTTTTAGGAATTGTTGTGTTTTAGGTGTTTTTCAAATTAAGATAACTTTGGACCAATGAGCTTTTGAATCAGTAGTATTGAAATAGTTTTTAAGGTTAAAAATTGTGAGTTCAATCCTAACTAGAGCTAAATAAAAAAAGAAAGAAAGTAGAATACATTTATTTTCCTATACAACTTATTCTAATAACAACTTTAGTACATAAATTTTAAAAGTATACAAATTATTCCCTCTAACTCTCAAAATCATACATTTTACCCTTGACTTTCATAGACACTCAAAGCGTTATTCAAAGGAATATTCAATTCATCATGTAACTCTAACTTAGTTACAAGAAATTATCTTAAATTGTCAATCATGAAAATAGAGAGAGATGCAACCAAAATAATTGATATAGACAAATTAGGAAATATTTCTGGCCTAAGTTCTCTGTGCATGGTCCTTGGTGGTCCTCTGTTGATTTATATGTATGGAAACTGCGTTTCATATGCTCTGTTTATTTATTTTTATTTATTTATTTTTATGCCAAATAATAGGAATGCTTTTTCCATTAAATAATAACTATTAATATTCAAAATATAATCTCTGTTTTGAAAGAAACAGTGAATATATAGAAGTGTTAAGAAATGTGATTAGTGTTGTGATTCTGAATTACTTGTGCTTCACCCTTGTCCAAATTAAATAGGTAAAATAAATAAATAAATAAGGCCCATTCCATTCCCATGAATGTCCTAACTTTAAAGCTACACCTCTCATCACCAATGTACCAACATACCCCACCCGTTACTTCTTGTCATTCCCATTGCAATGCATTGACCAGAATGCCCTTAATTTGGACGTGATTCCCACCAGTGTACCCTTGTAAAATTGATTTGTACAGCCAATGATAGTTAGTATAGTCTCCAAATAATAAAAAGTTAATCTTGGATGATTTGTACATTAAATGGCATATTGATTAACTGGGTCCCATCTCATTGCATTATTTATTTGTGCCTTCATTCCCACATGTTTTTGGACACTTAATTATTGACTTCCTCAAATCATCACATACGCACAAGAAAATGAAATTTACAAAATTTTCCAATCCATCTATTTTCATGAATAACGCTGAGTGTTTATGAAAGTCAAGGGTGGTGACTTTTATGAATTGTAATTTATTAAGATAAACTTTAAAAGGGTAAAATGTATTTTATCGTAATAAAAAAAATCTTTGGGATTTGTTTGGAAGATAAATAAATTTGTTTATCTTTAGAATACCAAAGAGTACCTAACACTTGGTAATAATAGATAGAATAGCAATAACTATTCTCCCATTTTGCTTTCTTAACCAGATATGTTGATTCAAGTTTGCCTATTTTTCAGCTAGTTAGTATAGTACAAGTCTACCAGAACTAAAATACAAAGTTTATGACTTTCTTTTGGCATTTCAGGACTCCCATTTAAAAACGAAAAAATTCAACTTTCCCCAAATATGCATCTGATGGACCCTGCTAACCTGCCATGGTGCAGCATGGGAAAGCTCTTCTTTGATAATCTTCTGGAAGAAATGCAAATTTTGAAGTTAGGAGAATGGTGGCTTTGTAACACCACTTATGAACTTGAGCCTGCAGCATTTTCTATATTACCAAAGCTCCTACCAATTGGCCCATTAATGGCAAGTGAACAACACTCAATATCGTTCTGGCAAGAAGATAAAACCTGCCTAGAGTGGCTAGATCAGCAGCCTCCTCAATCTGTGATATATGTTTCATTTGGGAGTTTGTCAGTTTTTAAATCCAACCAATTCAAAGAATTAGCACTTGGACTTGATCTCTTAAACAAGCCTTTTCTCTGGGTTGTTCGCCCAGGTAATGATAATAAGGCGAAATATGAATATCCAGAAGAGTTCAAGGGAACAAAAGGTAAAATTGTTGGTTGGGCACCACAGAAGAAGATTTTAAACCACCCTACCATAGCTTGTTTCATTAGCCACTGTGGTTGGAATTCTACCATGGAAGGTATATATAGTGGGGTGCCTTTCTTGTGTTTGCCATATTTCAGTGACCAATTTCTAAACGAGTCATATATTTGTTATGTGTGGAAGATTGGGCTGGGATTTGGCAAGGACGAAAATGGAGTGATATCAAGAGGAGAAATAAAGAAGAAAGTGGAGAAATTGCTTGGCGATAAAGAAATAAAAGCAAGATCTTTAAACTGAAGGAGATGGCCATGAATAGCATAGCAGAAAGTGGTCAATCTTCAAAGAATCTTACCAAGTTCCTTAATTGGGCCAAAGAATAAGGATGCTCTTATCAATGAATTTCAGGACAAATATTAAGATATACTCTAGAAGAGTAGGCATGATGTAAACACTGAATTTTGTTCAGGCACTGAAATAAAATAAGTAAAAATATATATTAAAAATGAAAAAAAGAAAGAAAACAAAAAAACAAAAAAACAAAAAACAAAAAACAAAAAAAGGGGGGCCCAGCCCGTAAAACAAAACAAAAAAGGAGCCCAACACTCAAATCCAAACCCACTAAGTCAAACCCGATCCAACCCAATATCTGGCCCATACCCAGATTTCCAACCCACCAAAGTCCCTGACACACTCCTTCCCCCTTTCCCCGTGACACTTTGAACGCCTTTTTCCCCTTGAGAACCCTAATTACCTCAATTGGAAAGCTGTCTTCCCCACTCACTCTGCCTCACGCCGCACATTTTTAGCCTATGCCTTGCCACTTTTGGCAATGGCTTTCTGCAATACCCCGCACTTCTGTCCTTTGTTTCCTCCTCTCTTGGCTTTCCCTGTCTCTATCCGGCGCTCACAGGTCAAAAGCTCTTTCCCCTTTATCTCTGGTACTCTGAATCGGCGATTGGGTTTCTGTCCCCATGATTCTGGCTCTGTTTGGTTACCCTTGGCACGATTCCAGATCACTATGGCAGGAGCCATGCACGACAACAATCCTGCTGCAGCGATTTGCGTTGGTCCGCTGGCTCTGTTCGTGAGATTGTGGTGAAAGCAACAAGATTTGGCTTCTTCCCTCTCCTATAAACGTGAAGGAGTTCTATAGAGCTAAAGGGGGGTGAGAGGGAGATTTTTATTTTTGAGAGCAGAAGGTTAGGAAAATACCAGTTCTGTAATTATGAGGTTTTTGGGCGTGCATTTGGTTTGGGGACGATACAAGTCATCCTAAAGATTTAAGGTTTGGATTATGATTCATTTTGTCACTTTTGTAATTTATGGATTAGACTTAGCCATAGTTTCATCTATTTCCTGCATGGATGTGTGGCCCCTGGTTTGAATTGGGGAAAATTCATTATGAGATTCTAAGTCTTTTCTACATAAATATGATATCCCTATCCCAGTTGACTATGATATCTGCGATTTGAAATAGCTAAATCTGTTTGAATGTGCAGAATGAACATAAACCTCATTTCTCCAATTTCTAACAGCCCTTTCTGTTTAGATAAGTTTGGTATTGCGTGCTCAGTTTTGAAATTATGATGATTTACACTCTGGAATGCTATTCAAATGATTATCCTATGTGCATGTTTTCTGACCCTGATTTTATGAGTTCTTTGGCCTGGGGAGATTGGGGGACTTTGTTCTGATTGTCTAATGCCTTAAGGTATATGTTGTGGCTTAAAGATAAAGTCCATTTGGCTGTATGCTCTAGGGGGAACATTGTTTGTTTGTCTTGGAATTAATAAAGATTTGTTTAGCTGATGTCATTAGATTTGATTCTAGTTCTCAAATAGACATATTGGGTGTTTCGATCATATTAATTCTGTGAAGCTGGATTAGGCCATTGACCTTATTATGTCTATGTAAGATAAATTTGAACGCCTTGGCTAACTGGTTCCTGTGTAATAACAAGACAGATTATAGGTTAACTACCTTTCTAAGTGACTCTGAATTGGTGCTTGGTGAATTGGCCATTAAGGTACATAGTTTTGATTCGTTTGTCTAGGCCCACATTTCAAGTCATTCTAAATGTTGGTTACACATGGGTGGTCTGTCATGGGTTATTGGTTTGATTCTTGAATCACTCTCTACTAGCTAAAAATTAATTATAGCATGTTTTAAGGGTGTCCATATATATTCTAGAAACCAAGACCACCCTTTTGTTGTTTGGATAATATTCTGGGAGTAGGTTCATTAGGGATGAATGCCATTAATTGTAATGATTATCACATTTTGGGCTTTTCCGTGCATAGGTTGGTTTTAAAAAAAAAATAAAAAAAATAAAACAGTTTGTGCATATGTACCCTTTTCTTTTTATGTGTAGCCTTGGTAGATTCCTTACGCATTTAGATTATCTTTAAATTTTAGATTATCTTTTATATAAAAAAATGCCTATTCAGCTTTCTGAATTGAGGCTCCAAAGGCCTAGTGATTTGAAAAAAAAAGGGATTCTTCTTAAATAACATAATAGAGAGCCCGAAATTCATTGTCCCCCAAAAGTGGGTCCAAGGCCCAAAGCCTTAACTCTAAAATACAAGGGAATTTTAATTGAGTTGTATGGCCCAATCCATTTAATAAGGGTCAAGCCCCATAGAATTAATCTTAAAAGTAAATCCCAAATTTCTTTTTATTCAAGTTAGAAAGGAAAAGGGGATTCAAAAAAGAGTTCATTGAAATTGAGGGCCCATAAGCCCAATTAAATATTTTGTGGGGTTTGAAATTCAATTTCAAATGTTGAGTTTTTGATGCAATACTTTTCATAATTCAAAATTGACCCCTAATACTTTTGAAAACTCGTAAATTGACTTCCATGTTTTTTTTCATAATCCAAATTTGGCCCCTAATACTTTTAAGAATATAATTTGACCCATACTTTTAAGAATATAATTTGACCAATACTTTCAAGAATTACAGTTTAGCCCCCTAATCTTTCAATAATGTCACCTTGACCCCCAATCTTTCAATAATAGCATTTTGACCCCTATACTCTCATAAATTATATCTTGGTCCTATCATTTTGGTAATTTGCATCTTTGCCCCTTATTTTTCAAAAATTACATTCCAGACCCACTTTTGTAAATCCTGTTTTTTGTCCCACGACTTGTATAAATTTCATCCTTATGACATTTAAAGGATTTTTAGTAGAAGTTCAAACTTCGCCAAAGTCCTAATCTCTCTGGTATTCAGTGGAGTTACATACTCCCCGATATCATAGATCTCACAGACTTTTAGTGTAAGTTCCTCTTCCCCGAGGTCTCGCTTATTTCTTTTCCATAGAACTCTTAGTGGAACTCTATTTTCCAAAAGTTTCGATTTTCGTGGTCTTTTAGTAGAGATGTTCTCTCCGGAGTCCTAATTCGCTGTCCAGGCTTTAAGTAGAAATTTAATTTCTCCTAAATGTCATAATCAATTTAACAAAACTATTTTTGAACTATGTTGACCTTGATCCTTTTTGGGTACGTAGGCACTTACTTGGTAAGGCCGGTCTAGTTATTTATTTTTTTCATTATTATTTTATTAATAAAGGGGAGTAATTTCAAACAAATTAAAATCATTAAGCACAAATAATTTAGGGTAATTGTCCTTAGGGATGGACGTTGTAGGGTGCCTAACACATTCCTTACGTGTAATTAGACTCCCGAACCCTTCCTCTGGTTCCGAGGGCCAGTTTTTCTTTCTTTTTTTAAGGATCGTAATTATCCTTCTAATTAATTGGTGGCGACTCCCATTTTCTCTACGTTTTCCCTTACGCGCCTAAAAGTCATAAAATGATGGCTATTTCACCGGTCGTCATGTTGTGACACATGACAATAATGGCAACTCAAATAAAAGAATCCAATTTTCTAATGTATTTTGATTGTTCTTTTTTTTTTCTTTTTCTAGGCTTCAATCTCTTTATATTTTCAAATAATCATTGATTAGATGCTTATAGTCCTCTAAGAGAGGAGATTATGTAAAGGTTCTATTATGAAATAGAACCAGCAAACAGAAAATGTTCGGCAGATAGTAGAGCATATAGCAGAATGAATGTAATTGACACAAATATGTAGCATCTAGTAGAATTTTAGTCAAACAAAACAAGGAGTAATATATATGTTAAAAGCTATGGAGAAGAGCTTGAACAATTTATCCTAGTGCATCTAACAACCTCACCTTCGCCCAGTCTCTTTAGTTTCTTAGGAATTTTCTCTATAGTGAAGTTTTACAACACTTTAAAGTATGTTTTCACCACTTACAAGTAGTGAATGGTTTTTATAAACTCTTATGATTTTTTCACCCTCACAAACATGTTCACAATTGATTTTCATTCGCTCATCAATAACAAACAACTCTACATTTTACACGTTTATTAGAATTACACTTTCCCCTCAATTTTTCACTCTAGAAAGCTAGAAAACAACACTCAAAAAGATATGTAAGAGTTTCAATACCCAAATAGCTAGAGTTTACAAAGAATCTCTTAGCTATACTCTATGAAAGAGAAGGTATGCCAATGATTGCTCAATATGAAAAATCTAAATTTCTAGGATTTTAATAGAGGTTTCTTCTTTGATTATTGAAATAATAATCAATTTTTAGTAATAACTCGTATACTAGAGATGAACCTTTCCTATTGGTAAAAAGCAAGCAATTTACAAATTGAACACCTTTGCCAACTCCATAATGCATTTAAAATGGTAGTCAAATTTTGAACTAGAATATTATGTTAGATTCAACCAGAAATGTATTAAATACAAGTTCTAAACTTTAGTGACAATCCCAATCACGGCAACAACAATTTCTAACAATTTTTCTTTGCATGTCAACATTTTTAATAGACAAAGATACTAGATTGTCAATTCAACACATATAAACAAAATATTATATTTCTATTGACTTTTCTTGAGTTTTGACAATGGTAATCCTCTTAAGTTCTTCAAAAATGACAGGCTCTCCCTTGTACCTGCAGCTATGTTAAGGAATAACAACCAGAAATTAACGAACTCATTCACCTAACAACAACTGCAGACACTTGTTTCTTTAAGTCTTCTGAGATTTCTATAATAAAAATTATTGTCTCCTTCCAATTTTCCTCTCTCTTTTACACTCAGAGATGGGAATCCCTCATTTTCTTGTAATACCTTATCCAGTTCTAGGGTGTGCAAATTCACTTATTCAGTTCTTTCAGGTTTTGGCCAAACATGACTACAAGATTACTTTTCTAAACACAAAGTTCAGCCACAACTGAGCCTGTTAGAAATCGTAGCAATGAAATAATGAAATTTGTTGCATGAAATTGCACTATCTTGAGTGTAATATTGCTTCTCTATAAAAGCAAGTTACTCCAAGATACAACAAAGCTCTCCAAAGCTCTCAATGGAAAAAGTGAATCAAAATTATCTAGAATTTCCCTTTTAATAGGTTTGAAAGACTTCAACATACATAATTTTCTAAACGGTTATTAATATTTGTTTTAAAACTAATTAACTGCCACCGAACCGGATATATCCAATAATAAATTTGAACCTTAAAAATTATGTCAGATCAAGGCTTAAGATGCCCAAGTGCCAATCAAAGACATTCAAATATCATTGATTTGCTATGTAATTAGGCTAGCCTTATATGAATTTAGCCCATATAACTAATTTACTCTTAGCCTTGGCATGCCTTTTATAAAGCCTTTAAACTCACATTGTTTTATCAATGTGGGACTATGTTCCATTTCACTATTTTACAAACTATTCAACATTCCCCCACTAGTTTGTAAATTAAGTCATTCACAATAAATATGATGCATATAAGAAGGTACCTTACTATTTTAAACCTTCAAATTAGTGTAAATATCTAAGGATGCTAATGAAGTACTTGGTGTCCGAAGATTAAACCAAGACTCCTTGCAATTAGGATTGAAGATATCACACACACCATAGTTTTAAATTTATCCAAAGAGGTTTTAATAGCCCTAGTACTATTTAAATGGCCATGTGCTAAGCAATCCCATTTTCTGTGAATATTTTCAAAGATAAAACCCTAAAACCTTTGTCCAAGCAGCACCACTTTATACTCACATAGGTGGAGTTCATTTCATTTTCCCTATTACAATAGACAATCGTTAAACAACTCCATTAAGAGCTAAGCTCATCCTCTAAATGTAAAAATAAGCACTATCCTCATGATTTTGTATAAGACTTCTCTTAACTAGCTAGTTCTAAAATAGATACTTAACAATGACTTGTTATTACCCATTAAACTTTAGTAATTACCAGTTTGGTAATTCAAAAGTTAGGTTACCATCATTGGTCTCTTATGGGTTTAGTTTAGTCCCATACTACATGTTGCCCTGCACACCATATCTCTTGGTAAATATTTTGTAAGAGGATCAGCTTAATTATTTGCAAATTTTACATAGAGAAGTGAAATGGTACCACTTGATATCAATTCTATAATATAATTATGCCCTAGACTAATATGTCTTGACTTTCCATTATACATGTTATTGAATGCACAAGACATTGTAACCTCACTATCACAATGTATAGAAACAGGTCGCATTGGTTGTGGCCACAACTTAATTTTAAATAATAAATTTCTTAACCACTCAGCTTTCTTACACGCAGTAGCCAAAGCAATAAATTCTGCCTCCATGGTAGAATGGGCATATTGCAGGTTTGTTTCTTTGATGCTCAACATATTACACCTCCAGCTAGTGTAAATATCCAACCTGTAGTTGCAATACTTTCACTAGCTCTTGTTATCCAGCTTTCATCTGAATAACCTTCTAGCGTAGTAGGAAAATCTATATAAGACAACTTTAGATTTGCAATACTTTTAAGGTATCCAAGTACCCTTCTTACCACTTCTCAATGTTCTGTACTATGACTACTTGTAAATCTTGACAATTTGCATACAGCAAAAGCAATATTTGGTCTTGTATAATGCACTGCATACATTAAGCTTCCTATAACACTGGCATACTTTAATTGTTCTATAGCCTACCAATAGTTTTGAAGTTGGCAATAGTGTTTGGTCAAGACAGGTATATTTTTGAAGTTAGCAATAGTCTTGAACAAGGAATTACTTTCACATATTTATGTCATCCCCGTTTATAGTTGCCAATCATAATTGCCTTCAAAATGGATTAATTTCACATGGAAATGGAATGCAGCAACATGATTGCTTTCTATGATTAGTTAAGATAGGCCAAACACTATTGGCATTATCAACAAGTATATATATATAACATGATTGCCAAGTATATATATATATATATATATATATATATATGATTGCTTTCTATGATTGATTTTATACACTACAAGAAAACATGGATTTTCTCACGGACAAATTCCGTGAGAAATACCTTATTTTCGGTGAGAATTTTGAATTCTCACAGAAATTCTCACGGAAATCAGGGCGTGAGATTTTTGATGTGATAGTTAGGATATTCTCACGGCTACGTATCCGTGAGAACATCCCAGTTGAGAGATTCTCGTGAACCTTATCCGTGAAAAGTTCAGTGAAAAATTAATATATTTATTATTAATTAAAATTTAATAATTAATTATTTATTAATAAATATTAAATATGTTTAATTTCATTTAAAGATTTATTACATATTATTAATTATATATTTAATATAAATAAAATATATTTATAAATACATTTATAAATATATAAACATACTTAAATTAAATAAATATATAAATATAAATATATTCACATCAAGAAATTGACCAAATAAGATTAAATTCAAATTTAAAGTAAAAGTAAATACATTAATTGTCAATATAACTCAAACTAAGCGTCAATGCGGTCATCGGGAGGGGATTGTCGATCAACGGTAGGGGGAGGGGGAGGGATAGGAGTTGTATGACCACTAGTTATTTGACTAATCATCTCCTAGAGTCGCTCCTGTAGTCGCTGTTCGAGTCGCTCCTCGAATTGCTGTTCGAGTCGCTGTTCGACTTGGCTGATGACCTCGCTTAATAATTGTTGAGGAACCTGGGTGGATGACTCTGATGGCTAGCTCGAGTAAGGTTTCTTGACTAGGCGAGCCTCAGAACCCATCCTATAAACCCGACCCTTTTTGTTCACCTCAACAACTTCCGTCCACAGACGAGTGTTATCATAGGAAGAACCAGTCGACTCCGGGGTGGCTCTGTGCTCCTTAAAAGCTTTCTGTATGAGTTAAAACACAATTAGTGAGAAATTATTTGAATCACAATTAAAAAGAAACCTATAATATT
>JASKGM010032241.1:0-25247 GCA_034509205.1 Ceratonia siliqua
AAAAGATTAATAAAACTAAACTAAAAACTAAACTAAATTAGAGAACAATCAAACATAACACAAACTAAAATTGAAAACGCCCCAAAATAAATAATTCTAGGGTTCAACCTTAGATTCTAAATAAAAGGTAAGACTCTAAATAAAAGGTACTAAAATTAAATCCATGGCAATATACTGTAAGTTAAACAGAAGTATGAAGAAACATGAAAACAACTTAAGTCAAAGTCAAATAAAAAGAATAGAAACTCTAAGATATTCAACTCCTACTAAACTTCAACTAGAAATAAGAAGCTAATAAGTGAACAAAGCAAGAAGATGGCCAGTAAAAGAGGGGCAGCAAGTAATGAAAAATGAGGCTGAGCAGCAGACAGTGGACCCCTAGAGGAATTCTACACAGCTGCATTCCAGTTACTGTTTTTCTTTCAAAACTGCACACCCCCTTTTCAGCTTCTTTCACCTTTTATATGTAGGTCATCCCATTGCTACCAAAACTACTATGCACAACGTCGTCCACTATTACGAATTGCTAGTGCATTTTGCTATTTTTTTTGGCTACATTTTGTTTAATGAAACTTCTGCTGTGCGTTTTATGAAATTGCTACTGTGCGTTTTATGAAACTGTTGCTGTGCGTTTTGTTGCTACTGACAGATCTCATTATACTCAATGACTCCAAGCAACAATTACACTATTAAAATGGCACATTTTGGAATTGGACCCATCACGGAAGTTGTAGATCTTCCTCTCATATTTCCAACTCACCTAGATTTTCTAAATTTGGACTTGTAGAACTTCATATATAAGCTAAAAATCGAGGCCGGGTCTGGGTTGCTTGTTGAACTTCTGGCAGATTCGGAGGATTTTGTTTTTGCTCAATTTGGACCCCAAAATGACAGAGCTAGGTTTTAGGCTCTTCATAAAAGTTGTAAATGTTTATCTTATATTTCTAAAAAACTAAAGAAAACTTGAAATGAAGGTCTATAGCTCCAATTATAGCTCAAAATCCAGATAGTGCTCTAAGTTTGCTTAAACCAGCACTTGATTTTCTTTCTAAACTTAGCCCAATGTATACCTTTTCACATTAGCCTAACTCAACCTAAAGAAACAATTAAAATGTATGAGCATGTGAGAAAATATTGCCTAATTGAATCACAAGTAATAAAATAAGCAAAAACATGCTATTAATCAATTTAAATCACAACTTGGATTTATGTCTCTTAACTAATTTTTCTATTTAAACCAATAATAATGTCATGAAAGAATTAAATTATATTGGCTCTAAATGTCTAAAATGTGCAATATTTAAGCTCAATTAGTTTTCTTTCTTGCTCATAAAGATGAAAGTTTCATTACATTTGAAAAGTTTGGCAAAAAGATTCAAAATGAAAAAGGTGATTTTATCAAGAGTATAAGAAGTGATCATGGTGGAGAATTCGAAAAAAAATGTTTTGAAAATCTTTGTGAAAACTTTGGAATTGATCATAATTTTTCTGATCCAAGAACTCCACAGCAAATGGAGTAGTGGAAAGGAAAAATAGAACACTTCTTGATATGACAAGAACTATGCTTTGTAAAAGTGAGCTTCCTCAAATGTTTTGGGCTGAAGTTATGAACATAACTTGTTATATCTTGAATAGATACTTGATAAGACCAATTTTGAAGAAACCCTTATGAGTTATGGAAAGGAAGAAAACCTAATGTAAGCTATTTTCACACCTTTGGTTGTAAATGTTTCATCCTCAAGAATGATAAAGGAAACTCGGGAAAATTTGATGCAAGAATTGATGATGGAATATTTCTTGGTCATTCAGCATCTAGTAAGGCATATCGAGTTTATAACAAAAGAACTTTGATTGTTGAGGAAACCATACATATTGTCTTTGATGAATTTGACCTTTCTTTTTTAAGTAACCAGAAAATTGTACCTTTTGATGAAGAAGAGAATAGTGAAGGAATCTCGTTCAAAATATAAATTATAAATCTGAATTATGAGCAAAGAAATCAGCCTCAAGAGAATGAGAATGATATACAGAGGATAGAAATTATTCAAGCTAACAAAACTAACAATGAGCAAATAGAAACCTTCATAAGTGTGAACCAGGAATGGAAGAAACTTCTAACACATCCTACAGAACTTATAATTGGAGATCCACAATAAGGAGTAAGAACTAGAGCTCTGTACAAAAACCTGAACCATATGTCATTCATGTCTCAAATAGAGCCTAAGAATTTTCTAGAAGCCCTTGAAGATGAATCCTAGATTTTAGCCATATAAGAAGAACTTAACCGGTTTGAATGAAGCAAAGACTAGATACTGTACCTATACCAACATCAATCAATCATTGGGTTTTTAGAAACAAGCTAGATAAAGAAGGAAATGTGGTATGAAATAAAGCTAGACTAGTTGCTCAAGGATACAACCAATAATAAGGTATTGATTATGATGAAATTTTTACTCCTGTAGCCAAATTAGAATCTATTAGATTGCTTCTTGCCTTAGAATGTTTTCAAAGTTTCAAACTTTTTCAAATGGATGTTAAAAGTGCTTTTCTAAATGGTTCCTTAATTGAAGAAGTTTATGTTAAGCAACCACTTGGTTTTGAGCAAGTTGATTTTGTAAATCATGTGTTTAAATTAGTAAAAATTCTTTACAGGTTGAAACAAGCACCTAGGGCATGGTATGAAAGACTAAGCAATTTTCTAATGCATAATGGTTTTTCTAGAGGAAAATAAATACTACCTTGTTCACAAAATCCATAAATGATGATATCTTGATTGTTCAAATATACATGGATGATATTGTTTTTGGTTCTACTAATGAAATAATGTGCAAGGAATTTTTTGATCTAATGAAAAGTGAATTTGGGATGAGCATGATGGGCAAAACTTCAATCTTTCTTGGACTACAAATAAAGAAATCTCAAGAAGGAATTTTCGTCAATCAAGCAAAATACACTAAGGAGTTACTCAAGAAGTATGGAGTGCAAAAATCTAAATAAGCCAAAACTCCTATGGGTTGCTCATTTAAATTAGAGAAAGATGAACAACATAAATCAATTGATCAAAAGCTGTATCAAGGTATGATTGACTTCTTGCTCTATTTGATTACAGGTTAACCTAATATTGTCTTTGGTGTATGCTTGTGTACTAGATTTCAAGTTGACCTGAAGGAATCTCACCTAAGTATTGTAAAAAGAATATTTAAGTGCCTGGTAGGAACTCAATATCTCGATTTATGGTATCCTAGAAATAAATATTTTGAATTAATAAGTTACTCAGATACTGATTTTAGGGGTAGTAGAATTGATAGAAAAAGTACTAGTGGTACATGCCAGTTTTTAGGTCATTGCTTAATTTCTTGACATAGTAAGAAACAAAACTCTGTTGCTTTTTCAATAGCAAAAACTAAGTATATTGCTATTGGTAGTAGCTGTGCTCAAATTCTTTGGATGAAGCAGTAATTAAAAGATTTTGGGCTAAAATTCAATAATATTCCCATTAAATGTGACAATACTAGTGTTATAAATTTATCTAAGAATCCCATTCAAGCACATAGGAATCAGGCATTACTTCATAAGAGATCATGTTCGAAAGGGTTATATAAAATTGGAGTTTGTTAATACCGTTAATTAGCTAGCAGATATCTTCACCAAACCTCTTAGTGAAGAAAGATTTCCTATTTATCCTAAGAGAAATTGGCAAGCTAAATCCTATATGAGTATTGACTCAAATTGTTCATATGTTTTGGAAATACCAGAATGCTCAAAATTGGTAAGGTTGCTCAACCTTTCTTGTATTTGGTTGCTTGTCACTTAAACCGTTAATTTATGTGGGGTCACTGCATTGATATCTGTTCATGTCGCCAATCGAATACCCAGTCATATTCTCTGTTAATTTTAATAAAAGTGTGTTAAGAATGGTTTTTTAATATGCATTGTTAAAATTCAAAAACACCCAACCTTTCAGTTTCTATTACTCCTCATTTGACAACTGCATTTAGAAACCTCCATCGTCATTGTAGTTGAAACCCTAGATTTCCTGACATAGTCATTCTCTCTCACTTACTCTCGAGACCCATGCTCCTTCACTTCCATTTGAAGCCTAGTTCTCTGCATTCCTAAATGGCCTCATTCTCATGTGTCAAACGAAGAACAGTCAAAGAATATGGGTTAAGGAAGAAAGTGAAAATCAATGTTCCAAAGACCTTTAGGAATAAAGAATCAGAGGAAGCTTATAATAGTGACTACATGCACCAAAAGTACTTTATTGCTAGAGAGGTAAACCTAGACTTCTTTACTAGTGAGAAATTTATGGTTTTTCAGTGGATTGATTTGATTGGTTAGTTATACTTCTTCGAGATTAAAACTAACATATATCCAGTAATCATTAAGAAGTTTTATGCAAAATTAAGATTTGAAAAGAATAGTTTAGAAGGAACTTTGATTTTAAAGGGAAGAAAGATAGTAATTTCTTGTGACAAAATTGCTAAAATTATCGATGGTTAATATGCTGGGGTCAGACTGTATTCTAGTCATAGAGATATTGAATTTGGAAGATATATGCATGAGGAAGCTATTGAAGAACTTACTAGAAGTAAAAGCAAAATAGTTGATGCTTCTTATTTGAACCCTGATCTTAAAATTCTACTATACCTTCCGTTTCATATGGTTATGCCAAGATTTGGGTTAACCAACCATGCTAATGAGTTGGAAACCTTCTACATGTGGTGTTTAACTAATGGCATTAAACTTAACTTGCCTGATATAATCTTAAACCACATAAGAGCATGTTTGAACAAGGAAAATATAGAATTACTGTATGGAACTCTGATTACTCGGCTTGCAAAAGATGCAAGAGTGGCATTAAATAGATTAGGAAGTGAAATGGCTTTAGAAAATGGTACTTATGATAAGAGATCACTTCTGAACATGGGGATTAAGAAACAAGGTGGAAAATGGGAGAAATCTGATAGAGGTATGACAAGTACTCCAAAAGTTGCCAAGACTGAGATACAAGTCCCTAAACGCATGAAGCTGAATTCCTTGGGCCACAAGTTGTCTGCTGCCAAGGAAGTTGAATTAAAGAGAGAAAGAAAAAGAGAATAAAATAGAAGATATTAGACTAAGAAGAAGCAGATGGCTCTGAAACAAAAAGAAGCTATAAGAGAGGAAGAAAAACAATGATCATCTAAGAAACCTGAAGTGATAGTCCAGAAAAGTCAGACTAAGGATAAGAAGAAACAGACTAGGACACCACCAACAAGGAAGTCAATAAGGATTCCTTTTATCCAAAGGAAGATTGATCCAAATAAGAAAGCATAAATGGTGTAAGTGTCAAATAATAGTGAGGAAAATCAGGAATAAATGTCACCAAGGCTAATCATGACTGATGAAGTTCTAAGAATTAATTGTGAGTTAGATTCCTCTATTAATCCTGAGGCAAAGACATCCTCAAATAAGGAAATGAGCTTCACAGAAAAGGAAGAAGTGCCTGAAGGAGGAACAAAAAAAGAAATCCATAAAATTTATGGAAAAGATGTTCTTACCATCGTGTTTGGTGAAGAGGAAGATGAGGAAGAGGAAGAATATATCCATTTGATAAGAAAATGGAGGAAACACATGAAAGTCACACCTATTCTCTTTGCTCAACAATCTAAACTACATTTGAAGCTGAAGTCCTTAGAAATTACTGGTAAGAAAGATACTCAGAAGGGCCAAGGAATTTCTATTGCTAGACCTTCAAAAGGAAAAACTCAAAAATATACTCAGCAAGCAGAAATGATCAAGCATAAAGGAAAATAGCTTGAAAAGGAAACATAATCTCAGACTATATTGGAAGCTAAGTTTGAAAGTCTGGCTAATGCAGTACATGCTCAAGGAGAAAAACTGAAAAATTATGTTCTAGACATAAATTTCGAAATGGCTAAAATGAAGCATCATATGTATGATAAGTTTGAAATGAAGCTGCATGTCTATCTTGTATACACCTCTCAAGCTGCTACTCGAGAACAAGAGTCTTGCCTAAAAGATCCTGTTGAAACCAACCTTTCTAACTCTAAAACCTCATAGAATCCTGCACCAAAACCTAACAATACATCTTAGATTTCCATTCTCTGTACTTTATTTCTCTAAGTTTAGCACTGGTTATATATGACTTGTTATGTTACATTGATCCTTTGCCTAAACTCTGTACTTGTTATGAACTTTTCTTCTAGCCTTATCGTATTGGACTATATTATGGAACTTGAATTATGTTCCCTGTGCTGGTATGATACAAATTCTATTATTACGGGATTTATATTTCTTTTTGTGCTAATGCCATAGGGGGGAAATATAAATATGTAATGAATATACATGTGAATCTCTTTCAAGAATGCTGGTGCATTATGCAGAACATGTGCTCATTCATATTCTTGAAGGTAACAAATTCAAGGGGAGCATGTAAGCAAGCTTGTTTAAAGAACTAAGAAAGGGAAGTATTCTTGCTCTAGTCCTCTTACATGTGAAATCTTTTTCTTAACAAAATTGCATATTTCAAATTTAGTTGTCATCATAAAAAAGAGGGATTGTTGACATATTTTTTGATGATCCAACTATGTCTAATATGTGGAGAAAACATCAAGTACAAAAAGGTTTTTAATAAGAGCTAGAAGTGTTTTAAAGTAGAATTTTGTTAAGCAAAACATAGTGCAAAGAAAGCTTTTCTTAAAATAAGAAAATGTTCTTTTGTCTTATTAAGAAAGGCAAACCAAAGTTGTTTCTCAATAGGGCAAGTTCTTAAAGAAAGAAATAAGCTATCTGTAAGCATTTTCTTAAGTGAACAAATAAGAAATATTCGCAGCTTTAAGAAATGTCATATACGATTAAAAGAGTCGGTTTTGAATAAAGTATTATTTCTGCTGCCAAAGCGAATAAAAAGAATATAAAGAACTTGCATAAAATAAAATCCAAACAATTAATGCACCGTAAAGAGTACTATAGCCCTTTTGAAAATACAATTAAGATACTATTGTTTATTCATCTTTGTAGAAGATCCAGACAATTAATGCACTAAAAAAGTATTGTTGCTATTTTAAATAGTACTATTGAAATACTGTTATTTATTTTTGACCATCTAAAGTCTACTTATGCAATATCCAAAAGAATAAGCTTTGAGCTATTTAATCCTCAACCCAACGACTAGTAAAGAGTAATGGTCAATCATAGGTTGCAAAAAGAAGCTATTGTGCAGACACGGTTTAAAGCTCCAAGATCATAATTTAAATTGAAAGGTGCGTACGTATCTAGAAAGAAGATCCTATTAGCTGTTTACATCCTTGAAGAACTCTAAAGAGCTCGACTAGTAAAAAGTAACGGTCATCTTCAACATTATAAATAGACTGGAATGCAAAAGTTGAAGTAATGAAGATAATACATTTTTACATTGAGAAAAGATTAAAAGTCAGTTAAGCATAACCTGTTGAAATACTTACTCCATCGAGTCTTACCTGGTAGTTTATCTTAAGGAGTCTTGAGCTTATTTGTATTTACTCAAATTCTATTTTTGGTTTGCTAGGTTTCCTGTGAGAGAAATCTAGTGTGAAAGATTTGCTAAGTGAGCCTAAAAAATCTAGTGGAGAAAGGTTTGCTAGGTGAGCTTATAAAATCTAGTGGTTGAGAGTTTACCTGGTGTGGGTTGTAAAAAGCTTAAAGTTGGATCATGTACTTGTGATTACCCTTATAGTGAATTCCCTTGTGTGCTTGAGGAGTGGACGTAGGATCTAGTATTTTGCTGGGTCTGAACCACTATATATCTTCATGTGAATCTCCCCTACTCTTATCTCGTTTATCTTTATTGCATCATAGTTTTCAGTATTGGTTGTTCTAAAATTCTTAAACACTCAAGCATTTGTTTTTGAATCATCTATTTATTAGAAAAACCTTGAGCATAATTCTTTACATCCTTTAGTTAATCATTCTGACTTATGTTATTAAAGCTTATCTTCTTAAGTCAAGTTTGGTTACTTACGAAATCGAAGAAGGAGCAACTATGTCTTATAGTCTCGACAAAAGAAAATGTTTTTCGAAGAACTTAAGTTTTTTGACTACTAAGTTAAGAAAGTTTTTCTTCTCTCACAAAGCTAAAGTTTTCAGGTTACTCAAATGAGAAATATTTATTATTATCGAAAAAAATTTTAATAACTTAGATCTCCCAATTCAACCCCCTTTCTTGTGTGATCATCCCTATTTAAACTAACAATATAGAATAATAGCAATATATAGCAATGAATTTTTAAAGTTTAAGTATTAGAATTTCGTAGAGCTCCCCTGATACCCATAAGAGGATCAACCGGTGGGTCATGGAATGACTTCAAGATCTCCTTAGGCATGTATACTGGCTAATCACATACTAATAATCTTCAAGGCTCCAACAGCCTATCACTTTCAAGTTTCAAAAACCCATTTTATTTCTTTTTAAATTAAAAAAATCAATGAAAAAAGAATTGAACTTTTCTTAAATTTTCTTTTAAATACTAAAAATCCAAAAACATTTATAGTTTTAATTTCTTGTTATCAATTTCTAAATTTAAAAATAAAAGCTGAATTTATGTTTTTATCATTTTTCAATTCTAAAAAGTTAAAATCGAAAATCGAAAAAGGATTTTTGTTCAAGATTAAAGAAGTTTCATTTTTCTCAAGTTCTCAAACAAAAAAAAAAGAAGAAGAATTTCAATTCCAAAAATGAAGGAATTCAATTAAGAAAAATTTCAGTTTTAATTATAAAAAATTTTAGAAAAATAATTTGTTTTCTTTTTCCAAAAATCTCATAAACTACACAAAATGTTATTTCCTTTTATTCTAAAAGTTTTCATCTATCCAAAAATTATAGAAAGGTTTATTTTTTCTTTCCAAATTTTCAAAATGGTTTTTTTTTAATTTTCAAAAGACTCATTTTCAAATTAATCTTATTTTAAAAATGAAAATAAATTTGTTATTTCTCCAAATAATTCCAAAATTTTAAAAAAGCACAAAAAATTTAATTAAAACCTTTAATTTTTTTAAAAAAATAAGTAGAATTTTGTCTTTTGAAAAATCACAAATGGAATTGATCTTCCTAATAAAAAAGAAAAAGAAAAGATTCTTTGCTCTTTTAAAATTCTAAGAAGAGACGTTATCTCATTTCCAAAATAAAACCTATTTTAAAAATACAATAAAATTCATTTTGCTTCTCCAAATGAAATCACGTTTCAAATATACAAAAAGATCCAATTTTTTGTGTTAAAAAAAAAAAACCCCAAAGTTGAAGAATACGAAAAGAGTTATTTTAGTTTTCCAACTAATCTCAAAAATAGAAAATTTGAAGAGTGCAAGAAAATGAAACGAATTGGTTATATGAACTAAAACATATAACCCAACTTCTCGATTGTTTTATTAAAAAAATTTGAATTGCTTTCACTATATTTCACTTTTCAACAAATATTTTGAAAAAAATATCAACCAAGGAACAATTTTCTACCAGTCGATCTACGTGAAATTTGATCCCTACCATAGCATACATAGGTCCAAGTTGTCATCATAGGATCCACCTTTGTACATATTTGAAATTTTCCTTTATTTTATTTTATTTTATCATTTTTCATGTCTTTGATAGGGACAATACAAATACATTTGAGGCCATTCAATTTTGAAAAATTACCCTTAGGGTAAGTAGTCCTTGTTATGGTCACCATGGCCTGCCTAGAACCTTCCCCACTGATAACCAACTCCCAAACTCATTTCCTGGTTCAATGACCTTTGTCTTGATTTTCAAAATTAAAATGGTTATCCTTAAATTTTCCCTTTGAACAAACGTTTAACATGGTGACTTGGTGATGCCCAAAACACAACGTATAGATTGAGGTGTCGATCGATAGAGAGACAAGAGAAATACTACAAGGTTATCACTTGGAAAAAATACTAAATAACAATTTATGAGAGTATGAAATGAATATTAAAGACTATCTAAAATGCACAATTAGACTAGAATTAGAATACATATAAAGAGAGAAGCAAAGCTTCGAGTTTCCATTGATTGGGAGCAACACTTTCATTTTTGTTCCTAATTCAATTCACATAATAAATTAGGAATTATAGCACCAAATCTTTAATTGGAAGATATAGCAATTATACCCCTTTAATTTCTCAAAATCAACTTTAGGACTAAATTTTCCCTTTTTAAACCATGAGTTTCTTCTATGAAAATTATATCAATTGACGACACTATGTTACGAAATAAATGATAATGCAGTAGAAGATCAGACTCATAGCATGAAAAACCTCTTTATTAAGTCACCACCCAAATTCATAGTCCTATAACTTATCACCATAGCAAGATTTCATCTAATTTTTTTACTCAACTCAAATCAATCAAATAGAGGATCTAATTCTAGAGTTATAAGCAAAAAGGATCAAAACATGAGTTGAAACATTATCAAAGAGTTTTCACCAATCAACTTCTACCTTAGGCTTTACCTACAGCTTAGCCAAGCATGCTTACTGATAAACCTAGTACTCCATGAGTGGCCATCTTCATTGTCATCGATTGAAGGAGGAAAGCTTCAAGCTTTTCCAGTAGAATCACCTTCTCCTTCGTTCACCCTAATCTTTAGATAAAAATCCCTCTTTTTTCTTTCTCCAAAAGACCTTTTTGATGTAGAATTTCTAACTTTTAATGATGGATTATGCAGGGTGTTGCAGCTTTGGGATCCTAGTGCTACAACTTAGGCCCTGGAACTTTCCCTGAAAATTATTTGCCAGCACTGCGACTTTAAGTTCTGAGAGTTGCGATGCTGAAACTTTTATTTCTTATACATATTTGGTCATTACAGGGCTCACTGATAGAGGGTGCAGTGCCAAAGTCCTTAACTTTGGTCTTCTACTATGCTTTTAGTCCTCATGGCTTTGTACTCTTTGACTTGCATACTCTTTTTCTGTTTGAGTGCCGCAACTTCAGCTTCTAGGGCTATGGCACTAATGCTTCTGACTTACCTTGTGCATTCTTCACTTGGGGTCTTGAAATTTAAACACAAAAGTATGTTAAGAAGTTCCTTAAAAAAGTGAGAATCAAGTACAAGAGAACACATTAATTCCTTTGATAATCCCTCACTTTTTAGCACTTTGGCTCAACAATACAGTGTAAAGAGTGCTCTTTTGTACACTCGTCATACCACTTAACTTGCTTATTGCTAGTCCCTAGTAATCTATGCACAAAATAGTTGAAAGAATTTGAGAAAAACATTTAGATATGCCACCATTTTACACTTCTAGATTTACATATAAATTAATCTAAGGAATTCATCATTTATATCCAAACCAACCTACTTATGATGATTCATAGAATGTGCATGTGTGTTCCAAGTCATCACTTTCTTACCACTAACCTTGACACATGTAACACCAAGAACACATCAGGCCTAAGGTTCAACTCCATAACTCATAGGTATGAGAGTGTTTAGTGTAGGGGTTCTCTCTGTAGAGTTGACAAGGGGTGTACACATAAGCACACGGAGATATAAGCATGAACAAGCAACAAGTAATCATTAAAATTATTATAAGAATACTAACAATTGAGAATTCAACCATTCTATCCATGACCAACTTGGGATTAGACCAATCAAGTAAAAGGTTGCAATATGGCTTAAGTTGGGCTGCATAAAAAAAAAGGAGGGGAGAATTCAAATGCTTCTAAGTGTATACTTAAGGGGTCTTACAAAATTTTCAATGAGCACATCCCTTACTTGATGGACTCTTTAGCTTTGCAATTCATTGCATACTTCTTTTCCTTTTCTATTTTGGGGTAGATTCAACTTCATATTTTTATCTCTCTCTCTCTCTCTTTTATTTTTTCAATCTACCCAACTATGGTATTTTTTTCTTGAGGCTAATTCATTGGAACTTTTAGTGCTTATGTTCTTCCCAACAAAGATTTCACAACTCGTATATTCTTGGAAGTAAAAAGGGTAGGTGAATCAATGTATAGTTACATTCCAGTTTCGCAAGCTATAGATGATGTAAGTGTATGAAGAAAAGCAGTTATATATATTTTTGGCTTAGAATTGGCTACTAGGGATATATAATTGAAAAGGTTGGCTAGAAAGGCTTAAGTGTTAAGTAGACCGTCATCATTTCCCAGCATATTCACTATCACACTATAAACCATGCATGTTATACTCTAAAGAAGTGACCATTTCACAATAGCAATGAAAGCCTATCACAGTTTATAGGATGTAATTGCTTTTACTCCTCTCAAAATTAACACAGAAAACTTAAGCAAAAGAGTTCTCTAGCAACAAGTGTCAAACCACCATCTTACCATAGAACTTGGATGTGTGCATTAGGGATCCTTGAATTCATCTAGAAGATTATGTGTATGTGTGATGCTGTTAGTGTTTAGATGCAAAGGGATTATTATTTCATTGAAATATGGAAAATAGTTTATATGTAAAAGTGCCTTAGAATTCTAATAAGTAGCAAGCATTTATAAATAAATACGTGATCTACATCCCCAACTTAAATGAAAATTATCCCTAATGTTTAGGCAAGGTAAATAAATAGAGGGTAATATAATGAAAGAAAAAGGGTAAAGTACACCTGATAGTTGGCATAAGTAGCTCAGTAAGCATGAAGGATTGTAGTTGAATTGAAAAAACTAAGGGAACTTGAAAACTAAACAAAGCAAAGAAAACAACAACCAAAAACAAAGAATACAAAACAAAAGGAAAGAAAAGAAAAGAAAAGAAAAAACAAAAATTATACCTGAAAATGGTGGTCAAGTTTGATAAACCGGGTTTGCAAGTGGAATTTCTTCTACTACAAACATTGGTCTATCAAAGATTATTTTTAAGTGCTGACCATTTACCTTAAAGACTCGGCCATCCCTAGGTTCTTCTGTTTCTTCTACCCCATTTTTGAAAACATGTTTTACTAAAAAGTCCACTTAGAGTGAAGCCTGCCTGGATGTATATGTAATCTAGAATCATACAAGTAGACTTACTGATTTGGTTCAAATGTTTTCCTAAGGATATTTCTATTGTGAAAAACTTTCATTGTAGCCTTCTAGATTCAAGAATTCTCATAGGCGTCATTCTGAAGCTCTTCTAGCTTGGTCAACTATAATTTCCTAAGTTTACCAGCTTCGGTTATGTTTGAATTAAAGGTTTCAAGGGCCCAATATGGCTTATGCTGTAATTTAACTGGTAAATGGCAAGGTTTTCCAAAAACTAACCAATAGAGAGACATGTCAAAGGGAGTTTTAAATGCTATTTGGTAGGCCCAAAATGCATCATTCAACCTTAATGACCAATACTTTCATTGGGGCTTACCATTTTTTATAAAATTTGCTTAATCTCCCTGTTTCCTAGCTTTACTTGTCTACTAGTCTGAGGGTAGTAAGTAGTAGTACTTTTTGTGAACAATGCCATATTTCCTCAAAATAGCCTCAAAAGGGCAGTTACAAAAATAGATACCTCGGCTACTAATGATAGCTCGAGAGGTACCAAATCTAGACAAAACATTTTCTTTAATGAATTTTGTAACCATTTTATTGTTATTAGCTCTACAAGCTGCTGCCTCTATCCATTTTGACAAATAGCTTATGGCCATTATTATGTAAAGATACAGAAAGGAAGGGGGAAAAGGTCCCATAAAATATATTACCTAACAATCAAAGATTTCTACAAATAGGATGGGATGTGGGGCATCATGTTATGCCGGTACATGGATCCTAACTTTTGGCATCTTTCATAAAACCAGCAATAAGCATTAGTGTCATGAAATAAAGTGGGCAAATAAAATCCACACTGCAAAATTTTTGTAGCGATTTTCTTCATAGAGAAATGGTCTTCGCAAGCTTTGGAATTACAAAATTCTAAGACACTAATAATCTCCTCATCAGGGATGCAACATCTTATAATTTGATTAAGGTAATATTTGAAAAGGATCTGGTCATCCCAAAAGAAATTTCGTACCTCATGGAAAATTTTCCTCTTATCTTGTGTGTTCTAGTCTATCGATATCTCACCTACAACCAAATAGTTCACTATGTTAGCAAACCATGGTAAAGAGTTAACAAAAAATAAATGCTCATCTAGAAAGTCTCAAATGGACATGTCATTGCTATTCTCCACAAAGGTGAGTCTTGAGAGGTGGTCAGCCACCACATTCTCTACACCGTTCTTATCCTTACTCATTATGTCAAATTTTTGCAAAACCAAAATCCATTTAATTAGTGCGCCCTAGCATCCTTCTTTGTGAGAAGGTACTTAAGTGTAGCATGGTCAGTGAAAACTTTGATGGGGGAACCAATCAAATAAGCATGAAATTTGTCTAAAACAAATACTATAGCTAGTGATTCCTTTTTGGTAGTAGAGTAATTCATTTAAGTGCTATTTAAGGTTCTACTAGCATGGTAAATGACAAAAGGTTTTCTCTCCCTTCGTTATCCAAGGACAACTCCTACGGCATAGTCACTAGTATCACACTTGATTTCAAAGGGAAGGGTCTAGTCTGATGGTTGCATGATAGAGCTGATGTGAGTTTACCAATTAGTTTTTCAAATTCTTGGCAAGCTATGGTTCACTCAAAGTTAGTATCCTTAGCTGGGAAGTTACACAATGGTATAGACAGAGGAGAGAAAATTTGTATAACCTTCATATAAAAGCCAATGTGGCCAAGGAAAGATCTAACATCTTTAGTTGTTTTAGGCACAGGAAGTTTAGAGATAAGTTCAATTTTTGATTGGTTTACCTCTATTCCTTTATGAGAGACAATATGACAGAAGACAATTCCTGTAGGTACCATAAAACGATGCTTCTTCCAATTTAAGACAAGACCTTTTTGTTCACATCTAGCCCAAACTTTTTTCATCATGCAATGTTGAAAAGTAATAGGGACATTACACAAACTAAATGGCATACGTCGAAATGCATAAGTCCCAAATGGGCATGTAAAAGTCAGTTTATCTTGGTCCTCTAAAGTAACTTCAATTTGGTAATAACCAGAATAACCATTTAAGAAATAATAAAAAAGGTGACCAGCTACTCTTTCTAGGATTTGATCATTAAATGGTAGTGCGAAGTAGTCTTTTCGGGTGGTAGCATTTAATTTCCTATAATCTATGCACATGGACCCCCTGGTTGCTATTTTAGTAGGGACTAATTCACTTACTTCATTTTCCACCATAGTAACACCTAACTTTTTTGGAACCACTTGGGTAGGACTATCCCACTTACTGTCGATAATTGAGTATATAATACTAGCATATAACAACTTTATAACTTCATTTTTCATAACTTCTTTCATAGTGAGGTTTAGCCTACATTGAAGGTGTCTACGAGAGCTGGCTCCTTCTAAATGGGTCTTGTGTGAATAGATTAGGGGACTAATACCCTTTATATCATCTATGGTTCAGCTTAAATCTGATTTATGTTCATTCAAAACTTTAAGGACCTTATCGCCCTAAATATCACTTAATTCAGAATATATAATGACTGAAAAGGTATCACCTAGACCCAAGAAGGTATGCTTAAGACCCTTTGGCAACGGCTTGAGCTCGAGCTTAAGTATTTTTACACTTGATGGTTTCTATTTTTCTCTCCTAGCAAGTAATTCTTTATATCTTGGCTATCGCAATGATCCTCTATATTCTTGTAGTTTAGTAAAGGCAGTACAAATATTAACAAATAGATCAAAACTTGAAGTAAATGAAAATTCAAAATTATTGAGAAAGAGTTCAAGGGGATCTTAGTCGATTATCAAAACTTCTTTCTCCTGAATGAATACATATATTAGATAGGCTTGTTTGAACTCATTCTTCAACTAGTTGCTTACCAATGTGGAAGATGTTGACCTCAAAGGTGATATTCTAAAAGGAGAGCTTCATTAATCCATTCCTATAATTTATATGTGCATTAGCTATAGCAAGGCAAGGTTTACCCAAAATTAAAGGAATTTTGGAGTCAGAATCAATAACGAATTGAGTGTTCAAAATCAAGAAATCAACAGGGTAGTAAAGCTTAACAATTTGGATCAAAATCTTCTCAACTATCCCTCTTGGTTTCCTAATTGAACGATCAGCTAATTGAGGCACAACAGAAGTAGGTTTAATTTCACCTAAACCAAGTAACAAGTAAATTGAGTTGTGCATGAGATTTACGCTAGTTCTTAAGTCAATTAAAGCTTATACAAATTCATGGTTACCTATAATGCATGAAATGGTAGGGTAAACTAGATCCTTATATTTTGGTGGGATCATTTTTTCAATCACAACACTTATTTGCTCAGTCAGGAATAATGTCTTTTTAACATAATGCTTTATTTTTACAGTGCCCAAATCTTTTAAGACATTAGCATACGTAGGAACCTAAGTTATGACATGCAATAGGGGAAGGTTGATCTTTACTGTCTAAAATTTCAGCCCTATGGTTAGTAGCTTTCTAGGTGAACTTGAGAGTTCAAGGGAAATGTACCCTAGTTGGATTTACGACTATCTCACTATCCCCTGAAGTGTGCACCTCTTCATTAATGACATTTTCTCTATTTTCTCTAGGCTTAGGAATTAGCTCCATGACCTTCCCTGTGTAAGTGGTTACGACATTAACTTCCTTAAGATCTTGCCTATCAGGGTCAAATGATTGTGCCATGTGTTGCCCATTAGGATTTGGCTGAGCAAGGAAACTTCCCATGCTCACTTATGGTTAAAGCACTACTTAACTTAGAGAGTTAGCTTCTCATCTCTTTGTTTTCTTCTACCACTTAAGTGATTAAAGACTTAATTTTTTTGTTAGTATTATCTTGAGCCTCAATGAATGTATTCAGGGTATCCTTTAGAGGACTCGTAGATGGCTAAGGTTTAGGGTACTGGTCGGATTTCCAACTAAAATTGGGGTAATTTTGCCACCCCAGATTATATGTTTTCGAGAAAGGGGTGAAGAGCTTCTTTTACATACCTAAGGCACTACACTATTCCTCATACACTCTTTTTATCTCAGCATATGTAGGGCACTCTTGACATGGGTGATCTACCCCTTACACATAAAACAAGGTCCAAAAGACTCTACTCTAGCAACCATGTGTTAACTCCGAGGGTCCTTAGTTTTTAACAACTCTAACTTCTTAGTGAGGATTTCCTATTTAGGTCCTAGACTATCCTCTTCCCTAGGATGATAAATTCCATTACAACTTGGGTTTTCAACAGGCCTTGACTTATTTGTACTTTCAGTAAAGGATCTAATTCTAAAGTTATAAACAAGATTAAAAGATAAATTGAAACATTATCAAAGAGTTTTCACCAATTAACTTCTACCCTAGGCTTTACCTACAGCTTAGCCAAGTATGTATAGTGACAAACTTCGTACTCCATGAGTGGCCATCTTCGTCTCCACCCATTAAAGAATGAAATCTTCAAGCTTTTGTAGTGGAATGACCTTTTCCTTTGCTCTCCCCAATCTCCAAATGAAAACCCATTTTTTCCCTTTCTCCAAAAGACTCTTTCTGATATAAAATTTCTAACATTTAATGACAAATTATGTGTGGGCCTCGCATCTTTGGGATCCTAGCACCATGCCCTGGGACCCTCGAACTTTCCCTGAAAATTAGTCGTCAACGTTGCAGTTTTGAGTTCTGGGCACTGCGGCAATCACTAATGGAGGTCCAACACCAAAGTTTTTGACTTTGGTCTTCTTTTCTATTTTTAGGTGCTGCGGCTTTATACTATCTTACTTGCTTACTCGTTTTACTGTTTGAGTGACGTATCTTCAGCTTCCAGTACTACAGTACTACTATTTCTGACTTGCCTTATGCATTCTTCACTTGGGGTCCTAAAATTTAAACATAAAATGCTTAGGAGTTTCTTATAGAAAGTGAGAATCAAGTACAAGAGAACACATTAATTCCTATTATTATCCCTCACTTTTTAGTACTTTTCCTTAATAATACAATGTATGGAGTGCACTTTCGTACATTCATCATGACTCCATTATTTTCCTAAACCAATTTTTGACATCCTAATTTTCGTGGGCTATTAGGGTTGACAGTTTGACGACTCCATTGACATCAACCATGCGGATATGTCTTAATAGTCACAGTTTAGTTTCTTCCCCCTTATAAAGCTCAATAATGATGTTCTTGAGATGCCACAACTACCTTAACTTATTTTTCCAGACTTACAACAATTAATAATGAACTAATTATTAGCTTCTTACTATTGGTGTTGAAATTACTATGAATAATTATTGTTCTAAATATTTGTTACCAACAAAATATTCTAAAGATGCTCTAATATCTATAATTTCTTATCTGCCTCATAATTTAATTTACCTCAAATTTCATAGGATATTTTAGGTAAGAAATTATGTTTTTCATATTTGATCAACCTTATCATATATAAAGTTATTTTCCAAGTGTATTTTATCCAAAATGACTTGGATTCTCAAAAAATTGACATAATAACTTAGTTAGTCTAGCGTTTCCCACAATGCGACTTATCACCTATTTGTCTAATGTTCCCAATAACACTTCATTTATCTATGAGTTTTATCTCTATAGCACATTTAATGAAAATCAAACCCTTTTCTTTTTTAAGACTTTCCTTTTACCGATTTCCAATTAATTAGTACTAGGTTGATTGGTATCTTTAACCTATTAGGTTATGAGGATTTTAATTCTTTTATGCTTTGGGTCTTTCTTAAGTAATAGGTTATTTAACCCATTTAGTCATAAGGATATTAATTCTTTTATGCTTTAGGTCGTTCCTAAGCAATAACTTATTAGATTCCCATTCTACAATAATTTTGCCATTATTACTATTTTGTTCCTCATATTGACTTTTAAATCTATAACCACCCTATCATGAAAGAATTTGATACTATCAAATAATAAGGTGCACAAAAAAATTGCATATCAATACGGAGTCATGCAATATATTAAAATTATGCCATAGGGTGCTTAAAAAATTTATCAACATGTAGTCGTATCACTGCAAGAAAACATGGATTTTCTCACGGACAAAATCCATGAGAAAATATGAGAAAAACCACATTTCTCATGAATCTTCCCATGGATTCTTGCCCGAAAGAGTACTTTTCATGAGAAATGACAATTTCTTATGGAAAATAAGCTTGTGAAAAAACTTATCACAGACTTTCTCATAGACAAAGTTCGAGAGAAAATTCAATGAAATCTGAGAGAAAAATGGCGAATCCCATGACCCATTCTCATGAGCCTCTTGCCCGAAAGAGTACTTTTCATGAGAAATGACAATTTCTTATGGAAAATAAGCTTGTGAAAAAACTTATCACAGACTTTCTCATAGACAAAGTTCGAGAGAAAATTCAATGAAATCTGAGAGAAAAATGGCGAATCCCATGACCCATTCTCATGAGCCTCTTGCATAATTCTCACACCCTCAGGACCGAAAGAAATTTCTCATGGACACGAGTTCGTGAGAAAAGCTGAGAGAAACTGAAAAAAAAAAGTTTTTTGGACAACCTTCTCATGGATATACTCCGAGAGAACGACTGTGAGAAAACTTAGGTTCTCATGGACACGTTCATGAGAAAAGCCGATAGAAAATGGACAAAAATATATTTTGGAGAACATGCTCATGGTATAGTCCGTGAGAAAGTGTATGAGAAAAATGATTATTTTTTATTTTTTCGGTTATCATTTTTTTAATTTTTTAATTTTTTACTTTTTTTTCTTATACATGAACCTATCAATTTTTAAAAACAACCTAAAAAAAAAAAGCATAAACATAGTAGAGTCAATCAAATTCAATATATTATTAAATTAGTTAAAATAATGTATATGAATTACATCAAATATAATGTAATTATGTAAAAAAAAAAATACATCAATGACCACTATTGGACTCATTATCACAGTTAGTGGGACCAACGCGAGGGGATGGGGGAGAGGCAGGGGCATGGGTAGAAGCACTGATGCCACTGACTAGCTGAACTATCAACTCCTACTACTGTGTCACAATCTCTTTGAGGCCTCTAATCTCATCATGCATTTCCAATAATTCAAGATCGTAGGTGCCCCGTGGTGGCTGGCTCAATTAACCCGAGTCCACCATACTGTCCTCAGACCCTATGTTATAAATCCACTCTTTCTTATTCTCCCCATCGACAAAATCCATCCATTGACGGGTGTTATTGATGGAAGAACAAGACTCTTGAGTTTAGTTGGCCCTACACTTCTCAAAAGATAGAAGCATGAGTAAAATCATATTTAGTGAGAAGTTAATTAAAACATAATTAAAGAGAAACCTATAATATTAAAGTTTAATGAAATTTAAGCTAACTTACGTAAGTCATCTTAGTCGTGGACTCACTTAACCCCTAGTCGCGCTGTCTTACAAAGGACGGAAGACCTCATGGGCATTAGCCTTCCTCCCCAACTAGTTCATCTACAAACAATGAATTTAGGTGTTAGAATAATAAAAAATAATAATATCTACAATTAATTGAAGTTATAAGTTATTAAAAATTTACTAGCCTCCTTTTATACTCAAAGATGGTGATTGATCTGCCTCTATGGTATGCGGCACCCTGATTTATCGAACAATTTTTCTTGCTTCACTCTAAGACTGCCCTGTACTCTAGGGTCTCCCAATAGCCATCAACTCGTCCTTTAGCCGCGGGCTCAACTAGTTGCCCTTGGCTTTCCTCTTTCTTATGTCTCTTATCATGGCATGTATGTTGTCACTACACTTGGTCTCCCATATCTTACTGATTCTGCTTTTGTACTGGACTTCTCAGTTACACCTTGTCTGAATTATATACCATAGAGTTAGAGTTAGTAACTATAAAAATCAAGTACATCAAATAAACACTGTGCAAGTTTGATGATTAATACCTTAAACTAGTTACACTAGAGCTCCTTCACCTCTTTGAGAACTTGGGAGATGTTACAACACCACCCCTTAAAATAAGACTTGTAGATAGAGGACAGATAGTTAATGGGATCCTTGGAAGGAATAAAGCTGGAAAACTGACATTTACTTTGTTATAGAGAACGACTATTAGAACAAACAAGAACTAAGGATGATAAGTGTACTTACTCTTTGTTCTCATGTGGCTTTATCCACAAGCGGCCATTAGAGCATCTACTGCTAAGGAAGGGAGAGCTCAATATGTAGGGACCCTCTTGTGAGGTTCCCATAGAAAAGGAAGTGGTTGTCCCTGGGGTCGTTATGGCTCTAGTAGCTGTACCGGATTTGAGACATATTGGATCTAGTATCGACACAGAAGGCATCGCTGACGGTACTGGCATCCTCATGGTGGGTATGAATCACTGCTTAACCTCAGGGTCAAAAGGCTGAGTAATGACCTTCCCCTTGCCCTTCCTACTCGAGGGCCCAAAATCAAGTCCAGTACCTGATACACTTGAATGATTTGATATTTAATGATATTTTTATAAATAAATTATTTTTAATATAATATTTAAATTATTTGAATATATGTTATATTTTAAATATATATTTAATAACATTTAATTTGAATTATTATATAAATTATGACTTATAAATTTATCTATAATATTATTATGTTTAAATTTGTGATTGACTTATTATATTTTTATTTATTAATTAAAGTATTACATTTTTATTTTCTAAATATTTTAAATTTTAAGAGGCTGACCGTATAACTCATCAACCGACCATAAATAAATATTGATACTATTACCAAATCCATGCGTTTTAATGATTTGATATCATTAATTTTGTATTTTATTATTAATTTACAATGTCTAATTCAGTGTGTTTTATTATATTTGATCATAAAATAATCTATATGTGAATTTTAAATACTTGATAATTTTATTTGATATTTAATGATATTTTTAAATTTTATATTTATATTTTTGTGTGATTGATTGATTATATTTTTATTAATTGTTAATTAAAGTATTATATTTTTATTTTCTAAATATTTTAAATTTTAAGAGGATGACCATATAACTCATTAACCGATCATAAATAAATACTATTACCAGATCCGTCCATTTTAATGATTCGAAATAATTAATTTTGTGTTTTATTATTAATTTGTAATGCCCAATTTAGTGTATTTTATAATATTTGACCATAAAATAAATCTATATGTGAATTTTAAATATTTGATAGTTTTATTTGATATTTAATGATATTTTTATGAATATAAATTAGTTATTTAATATTTAAGTTATTTGAGTATTTTTTTATATTTTAAATATATATTTAATAACATTTAATATCAATTATCATATCAATTTTGATTTATAAATTTATTTTCAAATTTATTATGTTTATACCATCCTCTTTTCAACTCTAAAACTACATATTTTTCTCCTTTTTATAAAACAAATAAATTTTGTTTCTGACTTACACTTTATTTATTTAAATTTTATAAGGTTATGTACCTTGCGTTGCCATTCCTCACAAATGAATACAAGTGAACAAGATAGAAAGATAGGTAAACAATAAAATAAACAAGATAATAAAAACAATGACCTAATAACAGTAAATAACAACACAAGATTAGTAGAAGAAAACGTTGCAGCAAGAAAATAGTAAACAAACTAGAATCCATTGACACTACCTTAATAGATGGATTTAATTTTAATATATTTTTTCCATTTAATCGCAAAATTAAATATTGGGATTGTGGCAATAAATCATAGTTCAATATAAGAAGTTTAGTTCCATGGGATGTTCGCTACAATGACAATGCAAAAGTCATGTAGGAAGTAGAATCACGTAGCACTGAAACACTTAACATAATCTTTAACTGCTAAGTGCTACCTTCACCATTCGTACTGTATTTCCCAAGTCCAACCGTAGACTGATCTAAATTTTGGATACATCCTCAAGCAGGGACGGAACTAGAAAAAATAGCAAGGGGGCTTCAATAAAAAGTAAAATATCATAATATACCAAGATACAAGGAATGAAGGAAAATACATACCAAAAGTGATGTAGTCATATATCAACCACCACAGGGACGGAACCAGAAAAAATAGCAAGGGACCTTTAATAAAAAGTAAAGTATCATAATATACCAAGATACAAGGAATGAAGGAAAATACATACCAAAAGTGATGTAGTCATATATCAACCACCAAGATCATGCTCTTCGATTTTTTATTAGATAAAATTCATCCATAATATCTTCTATCATGAAATTATTTGCAATCTCCTTTTCAATATACACAATCAAATTATCTACAATAAAACCATCTTCCATTTTGATACGAAGCCTTGTTTTAACAAGCTTCATTGCTGAAAAAGCTTGTTCTGTTATTGCAGTTGAAATTGGAAGTGTCAACACCAAATGAATTGTCCTATCAACCAAGTGATAAATTGTGGACTTTCCTAAGAGTGATAATACTCTGTACAACTCAGAAAGTGTTGAAATATTTTAAAATTCAGAATGCTTTAATACATCAAGCTCATAATGCTGCAAATTGAATTCTCAAACGAGCTTTCTCTTGCTTAGAGAAGTCTTTTGGATAGTACCTTTCAACCAAATTGCGTATATCATCAATTTTGAAAGATCTAAAAGCATTCTTAGGACTTAAAGACGAGCTAAGAATGAGCAATTCTACAGTTTGATCACAAAATCTGTTATTCAGCTCTTGCAATTGAAAGTCTATGGTAGTTGTAAATATGTCATATCTAAAATGATGCTCAATAGTTACAAAAGTGTCAGCATTCTTGTGACAAGGCTTACCTTGAGCTCTTAAATATTGGGCATTCAAATCAGGAATATCAATATCATTGCTAGCACAAAATGCTTTGACATTTTCAAGTAATGGCTCCCATCCATCATCCCTCAACTTTTGAATGAGTGATTTTGTAGTTGATACAAGATGCATAGCATTTACAATATCTTGAGATTGTTGCTGTAGAGCTTTACATAAAAGATTAGTTATTTCCGTAATTTTTTTCATCAAGTGCAAAATGAAAACAAATTCAAATAATGTTAATGTTAAGTAAGCTGCCTCTGCATCACCTCGTTGAGAATAATTTGCTCCTTCTTTAGAGATAGTATTTATAACAGAGCATGTTGCTGCATACATTCTTAACAATGAAAATGAAAACCCCATCGAGTATCTATAGCTCTTTGTAAGGTACCAATCTAATTTCCTCATTTTTTAGTTTCAATTTCATTTTTAGAAATCATATTTTGAATTTGCAAAGAATATATGAGCGGCCTTTGCTTCTCTAGATGCTATAACCAAAGCTAATTGCAATATGTGAGCCATACAATGAACATAATAAGCATAAGGACATTCTTTGAGAAATAGAGATTGTAGCCCATTCCATTCATCACGCATATTACTTGCACCATCATAACCTTGTCCCCGAATATTTTCAACATGAAGATCATGACAAGAAAGGACAACATATACCTCTTTTTTAAGAGTTGATGCCATGGTATCTTTGACATGTACAACATGAAAAAAGGCTCTCGAACAAAGCCATCTTTATCAACAAGTCTCAAAATAATAGCCATTTGCTCCCTCTTTGCCTCATCCCTAGCTTCATCAACAAATATGCAAAACTTGGCATCACCAATTTCTTCCCTAATGGCATTTCGGACTTTATTTGCAATAATTTGTAAAACCTCCTTTTGAATTTTAGGAGATGTATATGTGGCATTTTGTGGAACATTTTCTAGCACAAGACCAACAACTTTGTCATTATAATTGTTAAAAGCTTCAATAGCTCAATAAAATTGCCCCTATTTTTTGAATCAACACTTTCATTATTTTCTCTAAAAGCACATGCTTGGAAAGCTAACTAGAAAACACTATCAATTGTAGACTGGAGTCGCAATCGGTTATTTTCCACTTCTTTTGATGCTTGCTTGGCAAACATATTTTGAATATGTTGAGATTGATTCTTGAGATCCTCACAACAATTTACATCCTTTTAATGTAAAGAACTAGGATTTTTTTCTCACATGGCCTAGTAGAGGACAATTTATTCTATCATTGACTTTCTTCCTTCTCTTAAAGCCATGACTTGTAAATGCATCTGAACGTCCAAGTTCATTATTGCCAAAAAGATAGCATGGTAGACAGGAAATAACATCATTCTTAGGTGAGTACCCTAACCAAGATGAATGTGTATCATACCAAGAAGCTTGAAATCGACAACGATTATTACCTTCTCCAGAAAAAGGAAATTCTATATTCCTTGGTTGATAAGGACCAGCCTTAAGATAAGCACATCGTATCTCATC
>JASKGM010032252.1:0-25241 GCA_034509205.1 Ceratonia siliqua
GACATTTTTGAAGAAGGTAAATGGCGATGAAGGCCCTGAGGGATGATAGCAACTAAGGCTAAAGAAGCAACCTAATTAAAAGGTCGACTAATTGACGGCTATGAAGGCCTAGGTTCAGAGTTGCGGAAGAGCTGAACCTTGCTCTGATACCATGAACAATTAAGGTCCTATGGAAGGAAATAATTTGAATGTATTATTCAGAGAATTATCTATGTAAATATATACAAGAGATACAGCAACAATCCTCCTATAATTGAGAGGACAGATTGCTATAATTAAAGAGGAAATAAACGGAAAACTTCAGGAAGATATACAGGGAAATAATGAAGAAGATAATCAGGAAGATATACAGGGAAATAATCAGGAAGATATACTATAAATAGAACCCTCTAAGTTAGGAAAGAATATCTAGAATATCTACAAATATCTCTAACAGTAGCTGATGCCTTGTCTTGCCAACGGGAAGCACAACTTAATGCTATTTCCTCTCCAGTTGCAGATTGGATCGAAGCAATAAAGTTAAAGATGGCAAATAGCCCCTATTTACTGGAAATGGTTAGAGATATTGCCTCTGGGAATGCAGACAGCTCATGGGCTCTCAAGGAGGGGGTCATAATTTACAAAGGCAGAATTTTCCTACAAATAGATTCCAATTTAATCCCTGCAATCCTTCAACGTTTTTACTCCAATACACGAAGGCTTGCGTAAGACTCTACACAGAATAAGGAGTAGCGTCTATTGGAAGGGAATGAAGCAACAAGTGAGGAAGTTTATACAAAATTGTCTAGTGTGCCAACGGAACAAGATAGAAACCGCAAAACCCTTGGGTCTTTTGAATCCTCTTCCTATTCCACACAATGTTTGGACTGATATATCCATGGATTTTGTGGAGGGATTATCTTCATCAAAAGGTAAATCTACTATTTATGTTGTGGTAGATAGGTTTTCAAAGTTCAGTCATTTTGTCCCAATTTCTCATCCCTATATAGCCAGTACAATTGCTCAAGTGTTCTTTGAGAATATTTTCAAGTTCTATGGCATGCCATCTTCCATTGTTTGTGACCAAGATCCTACTTTCACCAGCCTTTTTTGGTGAACCTTATTTCAATTAAATGGGGTTAAGTTTAATTTCAGTTCGGCTTACCACCCACAAACGGATGGTCAAACCGAAGTGGTAAATAGAACTCTTGAGATGTACCTGATGGGTTACATGGTTACCTTGGGTTCAATATTGCTATAACACCAGTGTTCACTCTAGCACTAGCAAAACACCTTATGAAATTGTGTATGAAAGAGCTCCACCTACATTGTTAGCTTATGTGCATGGCACTTCTAAGGTGGAATCAGTTGAACAGTTCTTATTGGCTCAAGATCAACTGTTGAGGGAAGTTAGGGCCAACTTAGTGGTAGCTGGAAATCGAATGAAGAAATTTTATGATGGCAAACATAGGGAGAAAGTGTTCTAGGTGGACGAGTGGGTATTTTTGAAGCTAAGACCTTATAAACAGTTGTCCTTAGCTCGAAGAATCAGAAACTAAGTCCTAGTAGAAAGAACTGGGGCTGTTGCTTAAAGGTTGGATCCTACAGAATCAAAATTCACCTAGTTTTTCATGTTTCAGCTCTTAAGGGGTTTATTGGCACCACTGAGCAAATCCAAAAGTTTATCCATTACCCCAAGTTGTGCTGGATCAGAGGACTACCAAAGGCTACCTAGAGTTAGTCGTTCATTGGCAGAATTTGGCTCCAGGGGATGCCACGTGGGAGGATGTTGAATCTTTTAAGGCCTGTTATCCTTATTTCATCTTTGGGGGTGGGGATGTTTCCATGGGGAAGAGATTAGACCCCTAATTCGGGCTACCTATGTTAGGAAAAATAAGAATTCAAAAGCTTCAAAACCTCCTATTAAGTTTGTTTACTCCAAGAAAGGAAAGAAATTGAATGGCATCAATCTGGGAAATAAAATTAGATGGAAGGAAATCAGGGCAAGGAGCCTAGGTGTTGACTAGAATCTTGGATTTAAAGGCTGGTAATTCACCAATCATGGAAGGATTTCGGCATTCATGGCATTATTTTGGGTTTGGTCAAACATGATTTATTTCCTAGAATATTGCTTTATGTTTTCTCTTTTATTACGTTTCCTTTCTGCTTGTAATGATAAACAAACTATTTGTAAGTCTGGAAATTATGGAATAAAGCGTGCAAGAATTTATCCTTAAACTTTTGTTGAAATCAAGGTGGCTCAGGCACCTCGAATTGTCTACCTAGGAGGATTGGATCCCTCGAAGAATCCAGCTGGGTGCGTGTGTGTTACGTTCATCATAGGGAGACCCAGGAGACACGATCCTGCAGCCCTCCCTGTGGTTAAATACTATATCAGGGAAGCTACCAACGCACGTAACAGGGAACGTAGGATTGATTTATTCCCTGAGGTTATGCCTTGTTATTACAATTATTAGGTTGTTTATTTCCTTTTTGGGGTTTGTTGTTTATTTCCCTTTGGTTGTAAGCTCTCCAGACCTTATAAAGTGTGGTTTTCCTGATGAATAAAATATCTTGAAATTTACAAATACAACTTAGTGTTGTTTGGGAGGCCTAGGCACCTCGAATTACCTACCTAGGAGATTCTAGGATCCCTCGAAGTATCCTAATTCGTTTTTATACCAGTCAAAATAGGAAAACTCAGAAAGGAAGACTCAGGAGCTTTTCCTGTAGTGAAATACTACACTAGAGCTGCTTCTAAGGCTCATAACAATAGAGAATTCAACAAAGAAGACATTAGAAGGCTTAGATCACTTCTTGATTCATTAGAGAAATCTACAGGTACCTGTTCCTTGGCAAATGCGGGTAAGCTTCATTCCTTATATGCCTTAAGTGCCAGTGGTTTAGTTTTTTTAAATTCCTGGATTATTGATTATGGGGCAAATGACCAGATGACCCATTCTTCACACAAATTCATTACTTACCATCGTTGCCCCTTAGCAACAGAAAAATAGCCATTGTTGATGAATCCCTTGCTACAGTGGCTGGTCAAGGAGATATTGTCCTAAAATCCATGACTCTTAAAAAAATGCTGCATGTCCCTAAGTTATCTACAAACCTTGTGTCATTTATCAACTTACAAAAGAACTAAACTGCAGGGTGCTATTTTCTAATGACTTGTGTATTTTAGGACTAAGTTACGAGGAGGATGATTAGGCATGCTAAGGTAAGACATGACCTTTATTATCTTGAGTTACCTTGGCCAAGAGAACAATGGGGACAAATCACCTCTTGCGTTTCTGTACAGTAATTCTCAATCCAATAAAGACCAAATTTGGCTTCATCATCTTAGTCTTGGACACCCTTCTTTTAGTATTCTTAGTGTCATGTTTCCATTTCTATTCAAGAATGTCAATGTAAGTGATTTTCACTGTGATGTTTGTGAATTTGCTGAACACCAACGGGTTTCCTTTCCTTTGAGTAATAAAAGAACTACAAGTCCTTTCTCTTTGATCCATGATGATATTTGGGGTCCAACTCGGGTTCCCAACATTTCAGGGGCTCACTGGTTTGTCTCATTCATTGATGATTGTACTATAATGACATGGATTTATTTGTTAAAACAAAAATATGATGGGAGCAACATTTTTCCTATTTTTCATAAAATGCAAAACCCAATTCAATGTCAGAATTAAGAGAGTGGGGACTGATAGTGCTAGAGACTATTGAACCAAATTCTATCTCCATACTTTCAAAAGGAAGGAATTATTCATGAATCCTCATGTGTCGACACACGGCAACAAAATGGGGTTGCTAAAAGAAAAAAATGGTAATCTTCTAGCCACTGTTCATGCCCTTTTGTTTCAAACGAATATTTCTAAAAATTTGTGGGGGAAGCTACCTTAACTGCAGCTCACCTAATAAATCGTATCTCGTCTCATGTCCATAATTTCAAAAGTCCATGGAGGTATTCTCTTAGCATTTTCCAGATTTCAATGTGTCCCTTAAGTTAGTTACTAAAGTTTTCGGGTGTGTTTCTTTTGTTCATATCCACTCTCATAGTCGAAGCAAGCTAGATCCTAGAGCTGTCAAGTGTGTCTTCATAGGATATTCACCTACTCATAAAGGATACAAGTGCTATAATCCTATCACTCGTAAAACTTATGTTTCTGTTGATGTCATATTTGCTGAACAAGAAAACTACTTTTCCAAAGCTTATCTTCAGGGGGAGACATCATCTATGGAAGATAAGGATTTGTTTTTGAGAGAATCATCCATTAGTCAAAACAGCCCCCTTACACATTGACCCTACCAAACTCACTGAAACTGAACCTACTGACATTGACTCTACCAAACTCACTACAACAGAACCCATTGATCTTTTGGGAACCCAAGAAAACAGAGATATAAACTAATGAACAACACTGAAATTCCTCTAATATATTGATCTAACAGTAACAAAATTACAAACACATTAACACACTAGAGTCTAACAGCAACATAGAATTACAACAAAGAACACATTAACATAAACATAATACAAAGTAGATAATCTAGCACCTCGAGTGGCTAGACACTCCCATTCCTAGCAATTCGAGAGGCTGGGACTCTCCCACCAATAATATTCCAAATCCTCTGTGAGCCCCAACCTTTCCCCCCCACTCTGTTTTATAGAGCAGTCAGGCATAACTGCTCCCTCCTTTCGCCTACTTTTTATCCTCTTTCTTCCTGTTCCAGCAGCCTGCCACCTGTCCACACAACTTCTTTTGTAACTTTTTTTTTTCCTTTATGCCCTTTTTAGCCCTGGGATCTATCATTACTGCTCCTGCACATTCACCGTGTCCTCAAGGTGAAATTCTGAAACTAGCATGTCTTCTGGTCCAGCAATAATACTCAATGATGAAACTGAGAGCATAAGGGTTGTCTTCTTGTCCTCTGTCTTGAGCATGTGCAAAATTCAGATGGTGGTTCAATGACATTATGTTTAAAGGTAGGGTCATCATATCAATGAACTTCACCAATCCATGAAGTTGTTGGATATACCCCTGAACAGCTATCAAGCAGTAGCCTTGGCAACAACCCTAATGATAATGCTCTGATACCAAATTATTGGGATCCCAAGAAAACAGAGATATAAACTGATGAACACTGAAATTCCTCTAATATATTGGTCTAACAGTAACAGAGTTACAAACACAGTTTGATAATCTTATAGTAACATAGTACATAGTCTAACAGCAACATAGAATTATAGCAAATAACACATTAACAGAAACAGAATACAAAGTAGATAATCCAGCACTTCAAGTTGCTGGACACTGCCATTCTTAGCAATCCGAGAGGCTAGCACCCCCCAATCAATATTCCAAATTCTCCATGAGTCCAATATTTCCCCCCACTCTCTGTTTTATAGAACAATCAGGAATAACTGCTACATAACTGCTTCCTCCTTTCCCCTTTTTTTTTTTTCCTCTTTCTCCCTGTTCCAGCAGCCTGCCCCCTATCCGCACAACTTCTTTTGTAACTCCCTTTAACTGCCATTTTTTTTTTCCTTTCTGCCGTTTTTGGCCTTGGGATCTATCATAATCCTCCTTAAATAAATCGTACCCTCTCAAAACCACTGCAGGTATACTCAAGAAAAATAAACCCATGATCAATCCTGTGCAAGTTTAGAATGAGGTAAATCCTTCCACTGAAGTATGACCCACTGTCCTTTATTTTGATCTGCCCATAGCCACAAGACAGGGTGTTAGAAAGTGTGCACACAATATCCTTTATCCCATTGTGTCCTTTGAAAAATTATCACCCTCACACAGAAGTCTTCTTGGGAATAGAAGTTTCTCAGTCCAAAGAAGGGATCTTTATTTCACAGTAGAAATATGTCCTTGATCTGTTAGAAGAAACAGGGAAATTTGGTTGCAGACCATCAAACACACCTATCGAGCCAAATCACAGACTGGGAGATTCTATGGAAGGAGAACCAATTGACAAAGGCATGTACCAATGACTAGTTGGGGAACTAATCTATCTATCTCATACTCAGCTTGACATTGCATATGTTGTGAGTGTGGTAAGTCAGTTCTTGCAAAACCCTAAGGATGTTCATCTCCATGCAATATATAGGATTCTACAATATTTAAAAGGAAGTCCAGGAACAGGGAATCCTATTTAGAAAAGGCACTAGGATGGAAATAGAAGCATACACAGATGCTGATTATACTGATCTGGGTATTTTACCTTTCTTGGTGGAAATTTGGTAATGTGGAGGAGTAAGAAACAGCTGGTTGTAGCAAGATCTAGTGCAGAGGCAGAATTTCGTTCAATGGCACAAGGCATTTTAGAGTTATTATGGATCAAGATTATTCTAGAAGATTTGAAGATTAAATGGGAGACTCCAATGGAGCTTTATTGTGACAATAAGTATGCAATCAACATAGCTCATAATCCAGTCTAGTATGACAGATCTATACGTGGAAGTTGACAGGCATTTCATAAAGAAGCTTGAAAGTGGATTAATTTGTACCCCATATATTTCTATAGGAGGCCAATTAGCAAATATTCTAACTAAAGGATTGACAGGTTCAGCATTTTAGAAGATTCTAAGCAAGATAGGGATGAAAAATATCTACTCCTTAGCTTGAGGAGTATTGGAAATTAGGGATTGATTGAAATCCCGAGATTATTGAGCATAGCTGTAATTGTAGGGACAATTTTATTTCAAATTATTGGAGATTAGCTGTAAATTGATAACTTCCTGAGTTCTAGCTGTAAATTAATAGTTCCCTGATTTGTAGGGATTTGTAGGATGTCAAACTTTCCTAGAATAGCTATTTCTTCTGTATAAAGATTTTGTATTCAATCATTTTGAAAATGAAGAAATTTCAGAACATCTTTACTTTTAAAATGCTTATTTTGTTTCATATTGGTAATTTGCACAAATTAAGGAAGGAAATGACAGAGGTTTAGTGTTGTGATCTGTTAAGAGAGCTTCATGGCTAGGTTAAGAGATAAGTGTGAATGCCTAACCCTAGTGAGCTGGGCTTGCAATATTGTACTGTTGTACTGACCTAGTCAATATTGTACAGGGCGGAAGAACTATCTTCAATGGAAGTGACCTATGTGTGTATGCCTAACCCTAGTGGGCTAGGCTTGCAGTATTGTAATGTTGTACTTCTAGTTTCTCAATTATAAATAGACACACAGGAAACCTTACAAATTAAGTCAGTGATCCCATTCACATGCCTTTTCTCTTTTTATTCACTGGCTACATTTTACATGGTATCAGAGCACTAGGTTTCTGATTCTGAATTGGGGTTCTTCTTAGGGTTTTGCAAAAAAAAAACAAAAAAAAAACGAAGAGAAGAGAAATGTGAATGAGATCGCTGAGTCGTTCTCTTTCCATAGTGTCATTTCCTGTTGCAATTATGTCATCAACATATACCAAAAAGGCAGTCAACTCTCCTTTACCAGAGTGTTTGATGAATAAGGTATGATCTCCCCTGCCTTGTGCCCCATACTACACATAGCTCTAGCAAATCTTTCAAACCAAGCTCGTGGGAACTATTTCAACTTATATATAACTTTCTTCAATAGGCACACCTTGTTCTCGAGGTTCTTTGTAAACCCTAGAACCTACCGGAAACTAAACTAGCGAAACAAGCACACTCCACTATCAACCTCGTCGCTGGTCGTCGTTCACCCTGCCTTTGTCGTTGTCAAAACCGAACCTGGCCGTTGTTGACATTGACTGTTGCACAATCCTTCTCGCGAAGCCTTCTTGTCGTTGCGGAACCTTGCTTGGAGTAACCAACACAAAGCAACCCGAAATGCTGTTGTTGTCTTGTTCTTCACGGACCCAACGCTCACAGGAAAAATCCAGAATGCCTTTTCTTTGTGCGTGCCACCCATTCGCATATAAAAACTCAGCATAAAACCAGAACCAACCCGTTCCTCAACCGAGACCTTCCTCAATGGATCTTATGCTCTGATACCAATTGTTGGGAACCAATCCCAGATACCAATGAAACAATATTGGATTGTTATAATTTTAATGGCAAATTGGAATACAATACAGCCTCTAGTCCCACAAATACACAAGCTTACTCCTACACAATTTCTACTACAATTACACATAGATAGTGAATTTAGGATACAACACAGCAATCTACTAGAACACCTGATCACAAGATAATATAGATACACACAAGACACTAGCATTTGGAGTATGCTAGGCACTCACTTAAGCATTCAGAGTATACTAGCCACTGCCCCAAATTCCAATTGAAATATTTGCCTGCCTATAACCTCTCCTCCACTCTTTGTTAAATAGTGCAATCAAGCTTAGCTGCTGCATAACCTCCCATAATTTCTCCATAATTGTTCCCTCCTTTCCCTTCTGCCTTTTTTGCCCCTAGGGTCTAACATATCGTATCTTGGATTTTGAGATTTTTTTTGAAAATGCTGTATCTCCGGATCTGTATTGTCATTTGTATCCATCTCATACTCATCTTTTCTTCATAGCTAGGGATAGAGAATTTTGGGACTTAAATTAGCAAATACCGAATGAGAGGAGAAATATGTCTCCAATAGCATCACATCAAAAAGTAAAAGGAGAGACGATAATTCTGTCTATAATTCTTCAGACATGTATGTGGAATGTTTAATAAGTTCACTAACTATCTAGTCAGGTCTCTCTGCCTAATAATTGGCATTATTTTTAGATGCTTCAAAACATAGAACCCAGCAACATAAGGGGAAACCATGATAGGATTTTTGGGCCATGAGAAGAGATGATTTTGAAAATATTAAAAGCTTTATTTCTCCTGTTTTCTGTTTCTGAAGTCTCCAAGAGGGTACAACGCTTGTACCCAAGGGTGCAAAAAATTTTACATTAAGAAGCAAGAATTGATATTACATTATTTATCATAATCAACTATCAATAATGATTGAAAATCATGAAGACCAATCCTTCAGCTTCTTATTCTATAATGGCCCATGAAATATTCAGCTAAATTGCATAATTGAAATTATTTTTCTTCTTTCTACATGAGCTTCTTGTATGTCATCCCTTTTGCCCGATTATTTGAGTTCTTTTAGCAGTCAAAAGGGAGAGGAAAGAAGTATTGAGTTTGATACCATTTGTTTAATTTAATGTTACTGCATATTCTGCTACATATTTCTTGAGTAGTTCTGCTTATAAGGAACTTTGTCTAACATGGAGGTCTGAGTTCTTCTCTAAGTGTTGTGTTAGTTTATTATTATCATTGTTATTATTATAACATTCAAGATTCCTGCTTGTAATTTGTTCATTCCTTCTATGAATAGAATCCTTCATTCATCAATGGAAAAACAAGCACATGCACACAGCTGGTTTCCAGAGTTTATCTTTGTTTTGCCTTTTCCCTTTTCAGGAATGTTGTATTTGCCTCAATCCATATGAGGATGGGGCAGAACTCCATGCTCTTCCCTGCAACCATCATTTCCATTCTACTTGCATAGTGAAATGGTTAAAGACAAATGCAACTTGTCCTCTCTGCAAGTACAATATTCTTAAGGGATACGAATGAGAAATGGAAAAAAGGAAAAAAAGAACCTTGAAACTGGGTCTTTCAACAACTTTTGTGTGTATGTAATGTAGATATAATATAGCAAGGCAAGAAACAGTAGACCTTCTCCCAAGTTGCTGGGTTTTGCTGCCACTGTTTGCTTCTGTAGATAAAAGATAAAGTTAAGGAGGAAGGCTTCTTGGTGCATTTATTGATGAATACGTTAGAGACTTTAATCATTTTGTCTTCTATTACAGCCATTTTAAAGTTGTTTATCTTGTCTCCAAATGGGAGGGGAAAAAAGGAAAAGAAAAATGAGGCTGTTGATTCAGGTTTTCTTATAGTGGATCTTATGGATTTGGTTAGTTTTGTGGTAGAATTGATGATTGCTTCACGTTCTTGTTTATGTCTGAATAATCTTAATGGATGATTTGCATTGTTTAATACCAAGGTGTCCCAAGGTTCAATACTTGTATCATTGGCTATTGGTCGAGAAAAGAAAATAGGAAAGAAAAACATTGTGTACATGTATCATTAGGAAGTAGGAACTGACTTAAATTCAGATTTATATACTAGCATAATATACGTGTTTTTTTCTTCATATGGTATAATTATAACTACAAATAATATTATTAAATGTAAATAATTTAATATACACAATGATAACAGATATATAAAATTCTGAAATATTATAACTTTCAGCATTTAATCGTCAATTGTTTATTTAAGGTAGTTATTGACTATTTTCTCATTTAAGTAAAATCTAATACCATTTTATGATGAGTTACTTGCAAAATTCATTGATAGATTAAAATTTTTTTTTGTCATGATCATATTTAATAAATTTTACATTAATTAAAATTGTGTATCTGACCAATATATGATAAAATTTTAGTACAATATAATTTTTAGAAATAAGATATCAGGACCTCAAAAAGGAGTATAGAGGAAGTCTCTATACTCATTTAAAATAAGTTTGGCCAGTTTAAATTTAATAAATCATTGGGGAGCGCTCTAATAGTTCTAATCAAGTAGAAATATTAAGTGCAAGATGATAGAAATATTCTTTAACAAATGCAAAAGTAAACATGATTTTGAAGACGGGACATTCACAGGCTTTCAATTTTGCTTTTAGGACTATTTTGACAATCCAAGACAAGAAGTCAAGATAGTAGTAATTGCTAAGCATTATCTGTATCTAAAAACATAAAAAATAGCAAGGCGAATTTACATGACTCAGTAAATGGATGTTCATCTAATAAAAATTAAAAAACTAAATAAAAATACTTATTTGTATATAAATACATGAGTAATAATATTCATATACTACTTTTTCTTACATTTCTTCTCATATTAATTATTTTATTATATCTAGTACCTATCATCATTTATCATCATTATTATTTTATAATATATCAATGGTTCGAAGTAAGGTGTAAAAAAAATAGTGTATAAAAATTATTATGCTTTTCAAAAAGAGTAATGATATTCATATACTTTTTTTTCTTGAAGAGCATTGTGCTACAGTGCCCTAATTTGCGCTGTACCAGTGCAGCAAGGTTTCTAAGTAAATTATGTTTGGAAAACCGCAAAAGTGCCCTTAGTACAAAATGATGCTTTGCAGGTAAGATATTATTTGCAAAACACTGCTTTTCATACGAGTCCTTATTTGCGAAACGTTACATATGAAGCATTGTCATTTGACGGAAACGTATTCGAAGTTCAACGACTTAATGACGTCTAGAGAAGCAAAGACACCGGTGAAGGTTCAGAAATCTTAGTTTAAGTTTGTTCTGCGATTTGAGGTTAGTCCTATGTGCTCTTTTGCAATTTTGATCGTTTAGATTGAACTCATATTTTGGGTGTTGATGAAAAGAGAATAGTCTTGTCTCTTGTGAGATATAATGTCATAAATTTAAGAGATTCCTATTTTATTCTACAAAAGAAAATTCATGAATAAGGTAAAATTTGTTTATGTGGTAGATTTTGTTGTTTGACGGTAGCAAAGGAGAATCAAATGCAAGAGGTAGAAGTGCCCAAGCATTGGTATGTTTTCTTCCTTTGATGAGGAGTGCAATTTGTTTTCGTACTGTTTGATGTGTTCACTTGAAATTACCAATAAAAGTTGATTTGTTATCAATTGTATTTTTAACAGTGGTAGTGGAGGAGAGGCCCAGAATGTAAGTGTTTTTTGCGATGTTGAACAAGAGGGATTGTTTTTTAATGTTGAAGAGAAGGGTGTTGATGGACTAGATTTAATTGACATTGACCACTAGGCTACAATGGTCTAGTGAAGATGATACGTATATGTTCTATAAAAAATATGGAATGGTACATGGATTTGGTATAAGGAAGGACTGATATTGGAAGTCTAAAAAGACTGAGGATGTTGTACAGCGCATTTTTGTATGTGCAGGTGCAAGATTCAAGTCTAATAAGGAAAGCTAGAGGCCTAATCGCAAGCGAGCTCCACGTCTAATTAAGCATTGAGGTTGTTCAACCACTATTAGAATTGGGACCAATAGTGAGGGGAATGTGTGGAGTGTGCAGACATTTATACGATAGCATAATCATGATTTACTACTACATTCTATAATCAATTTCCATAGATCCCATCGCTCCATTGATGAAGTTGATGAAGCACAAGTAAATATCATGTTAGATCATGGTATAAAAATAGCACATATAATGAGCTATATGGCAGATTAGGTTGGTGGTCTTAGTGCATTTAATTTCACTAGGAAAGACTTGTACAATCATTTTGGGAAGAGGAGGATGGAGAATACTAGTGGCAGGGATGCCATGGCCGCTATGAGTTATCTTTTGGGCAAAGTAGAGGGTGACGAAAGCCTTTTCATGAAACACATTGTCAATGGAGAGGGTTTATTGAAGAATTTATTTTGGTGTGATGGTATTAGTTGTTTAGATTACAAATGCTTTGGCGATGTAGTTGCGTTTGACTCTACATACAAGAAAAATAAATATAATATGCCGCTTGTAATCTTCTCTGGGATCAATCACCATAAGCAGTATGTTGTTTTGCAAGTTGCCTACTAAGTAATGAAACTGATGAAATTTACGAGTGGGTTTTAATGACATTGCTTGAGGCCATGAGTGGGAAGTCACTCGTGTCAGTAATAACATATGGTGATCAGGCGATGAAGAATGTAATTGTAGAGGTTTTTCCTAATGCAAACCACAGACTTTGTTTAAGGCATTTACAACAAAATGCCATAACGAATGTAAAGAAAAAGAATTTTGCGAGCAAGTTTGGATATTTGGCCAAAGCCAATATTGATGTGGATGAGTTTGAATCTGGGTGGGTTGAATTAGTTGACAAGTATAATGTAGCATATAATTCTTGGGTGAAGGAAGTCTATACCAAGAGGCATTTGTGGTCAATCGCTCACCTTAGAGGGAGACTAATGTGTGGGTACACAACAACACCTCGCTGCAAAGGGATAAATTCTTATTTTGGAAAGTACGTGGAGTCTAAGTTTAACTTGGTTGAGTTCATTCAACGCTTTCACCAAGCCTTGGATTCGATAAGGTATAATGAACTTTAAGCGGAGTATGAGCCTTTGTGTGGTAAGTTGTTTTGGGTTCCATTTATTGGGCGATTGAAAGCTCAGCCGCTACATTGTATACGAAGGAAATGTTTATTATATTCCAAGTGTGGTTGGAAGAGGTGGTTTCTTGGAATGTTGATAAGTGTGAAGAAATCTTTCGTGGGTCGGCTTACTATGTAAGAATGTATGGAGGACATAGGAAGTGCTATCGTGTATTGTATGACGCGGAGCCATGCAGGGAACAGATGTAATGTGAGTGTTGCATGTTAGAGTCTTATGGCATGCAAGCCCTCACGTGATCTGCGTAATGGTTTATGAGGACGTTGACCGTTTGCCTCTTTCTTTAATAAAAAGTAGGTGGAAGAAGGATGCAAAACTATCTGAACTTGATAGCATGGAATATAGTGGCAATCCCTTGAACGATAATAATGCGGATGCAGCAAATTTTAGAATGGCTTCCCTTGCACATAGCCTGAGATGACTGAGATACATTTCTTCGCAGCGCAAGGATGTTTTCTAGGCCACCAGACAAAAGGTCCATAAATTGATTGCTGAGGTGGAACAATTGTGTAGAGTTGGATCCTCGGCCAAATGGGGTCTTGATGGTGAAGTCTGCGATTCGGCTATTGTTCGGCTAAAAGGCAAGCATGCAGGACGAAAAAGCAAGGTGAGTGGAGTACAGAAATGTCAAATGTACAATCAATCTAGTCATAATCGCACCACTTGTCCCTTGACTTTGTCTCATGAACCATCCAGATTATCCCGATCAATATGTCTCAAGTTAGTAGACATTCTTAGCCAGATGTTGTTATTGTTTCATATGTTTGAATATACAAGTGAAATTACTATCCGTTGATGTCTGATGTAGGATACTAATTAATTGCACCGCAATCCCGTATTCTTATGATTTGATCATTTGGCAAGGTTACACTGATCTTATCATTGCCAATCCATATTTTTGTTAATTATATTAGACTATCCACCACATGGAAATAAGGATACTGGTCAATTTAGCTACCACGTTAGTTACACCAAAAGGAGAATTTTTTGTTACTAATCCAAAGGTAAATAAATCCTTCATATTCTTTTAGAATAGAAAAATGCTAAAATTTCATAGTGCTAAAATTTCCCTTGATATTTAACTTCGTCAAACATCCTTTCTTATGTTGAAGTTGCAGGGAGAGGTTATTGTAAACCGTTGTCTTCATACATAATTGTATACTTTTCTACATTATCTTGTAATTGGGATGATACTCCATTTGAATTCATTTGAATAGGTTTATTTTTGAAAGAACATTCCCTTGATATGTTTAACTTTTTACTGGTTGTGAGAGGCAAATTCTGGTGCTTTTGTGGCTGAACATTATTTGCAACAAAGTCTTCAAAGTCTATGATCCACTTTTTAGTTGTGGATAAATGTTGTAATCTTTTCTATTAGATAACCTTAAAGAAAAGATGCAATAAAGTTATAAGTGTGACCACCATTATAAATATTTAGTAAGTCTAGGTATATGTTTAGTTGGAGTGAAATTGGATATGCTATAAATGAGAAGCTGTAAAAATGCAAATGGCATTGTCATTTTTCATCTCCTTGACCTCTTATCCATTTCCACCCCACTAAGCATAGCCTAACTTTTAATCAGTATAGGCCATCATGGTAAAAACTAGAACATTATCATATATATTTGTATGTTATGTTGTATATTCATAGTATTATGTTCTGATAAATTTTTCTTAACAAATACAAGTAATGTGATGGCACATTTATGAATCAAGGGCACCAGGTGTACAAGTTGGTACAACTACACTTAACTCAAGTGAAAAGGACACTTCCACCTGGTTTGCTGACTCTAGGTCAACAAATCACTTCACCAATAAGCTGAGGAAATTCACTTGGTTGTTTGAAATTGTAATTGTGATGTAAATACCAAGTGTTTTTTTAATATGGCCATTACCTTTTTCTAATTCAGGCACAACTGCCATTAAGTTATTAATCTTAGTCATTTTGCTTGTTAGACTATGAGAACGTGTTTTTATCGGTTGTGCTACACTATATTCATTACATTCGTCTGATAATTAACTAATATTTGACAACCTCTTCATGCATTTTCTCTGTTCTTTCATCTCTCTTCTTCACTAGTCATTTGTTCTATAAATATTAGCGGTCAAATGTAGTACGCAATGTTGGTGGCTAATGGGTTTTATTAAACGGGAGGTTATGAATCCAAGGAAACATTCAGTTCAGTTGTTACACCCACTACAATTAGAGTGGTTATCAGACTTGCAATATACAGGGGGTGGAACCTCCACTCATTTAAATGTGAATAATGCTTTCCTCAATTGATTGGCTGAAGAATAAATTAGACATAACACGCAACCTCTAGTGTGCAAATTGAATAAGGTCATATATGGACTCAACCAAGTCCCAAGGCAGAAGGTTTGACAGGTTGCCACAAAGATTCATATCCTTTAGTTTCAATTCAGCAAGGTGGTTGTCACTTTTATTAAAAATGATTGTCACATCATTATATATATTATGGTGTATGTTGATAACATCTTGGTGGTTGGTAGTAATAAAGAGGAAGGTAAGTCTGTCATCACTGACCTAAATAAGAAGTTTGCACTTAAAGATTTATGTTTAGTGGATTACTTCCTTGGGATACAATTGAAACAAGTAGTTGATGGTGTATATCTCTCACAGACTAAGTAAATTAAAGACTCACTGCAGGTAGAAAAAGTGTGGCATGATAAGTCTATATTCACTCCCATGACACCAAGGTTAAAGTTGGTTTCTATTGGAAGTGAAGTAGTGGCTGATCCTCAATTTTTAAGTACCCTTTGCTGTTGGGTGACTCCAATACATCATTGTAACAAGGCCTGAGATATCCTATTCAGTGGGAAGGATTTGTCAATCTATGAGCAAGCCAGTAGAGCCACACCGAAAGGTTGTTAAAAGGATATTGAGGTACCTTAGGTGACCACTCGCTCATCAGCTACTTGTAAAGAACACTTCAAATTAGTTGCCATTTGTGTTGTAGGTTGGGCATCAAACCCAGATGACATCATGTCCATTCTTGGCTACTGTCTTTACATAGTAGAGACCTTGATTTCATGGTCTATAAAGAATCAAACCACAGTACCTCTGTCAATTGATGAGGCAGAGTGTAGGAGGCTTACTTCAGTTGTGACTGAATTGACATGGATCGAGTGTGTCTTACCTACTGTACAAGTGTAAGGTGCAAATATACCACACTGGTTTTTTTGTTACAATCAAAGAACAGTTTTATTGGCAGCCAATCCTATTATGCACTCAATGACCAAGCATGTTGAATTTGATATCTAATTTGTTAGGGAGAAAGTCAACAAGAAGACTGAAATCAAGCATGTACCTTAATTCTATTAGAATTCGTATAAAAAACATATATTCTAACTAAAGCCCTTTCCAACCATCAATTTTGCAGCTATAAGGAATAGGTTGGGAGTGTGTGACAGTATGGTGCATATAGTCTCTCATTCATTAAATCTCTTATTCATTTATTAACATCAGAGTATATTATATCACAATCTCTCCCTACCATAAATTCACTCATATCCTCCGAAGCATATAATGTTATCCAAAATAGAATGACAAACATTCCCATTATACATTTTGGATATAATTCCCATGCATACTTAAAATAAAAGCAGACAACCATATACCAGAGTTAACAAAAGTAAGGCACAAAGGAAACGTAGATTGACAATGGATAATCACAAAACAATTAACTAGCCATCAGGCAAATATTTTGCTCATCTTGAAATGTCATAATATATGCAAAATAAATTACAATCAAGATATGTCAATCAGAGGTGGAATATGTATCATCAATCGAACCTTCGAGGCCACCTTGGATCCCAAGTGCCACATCCACATCTACCAGCTTTCCATTCTCTACCTTTTTCAGGAAGCTCAACTGATGGTATGAAAAATTAGGCACAACAACCCTGACTTGCTGCACATACTGATTAAACCCATCCGCAAAAGTACTAAAGTCATTCCGAGCAATCTTCTCTTTTGCCCGTTGGCGTACCCGAGCCCTGTACTCGAGATCTCTCTTTTGGAGGGATCCTTCACAATAATGACCTCTTCCCATTCGTGGGTATAATTATGTGAGTACTGTAAGAGGCCAATAGCTCGTTCCTATAGTATTGGAGCTCCTTCTTCAGATGCACAACCTCCTGTTCAAGCTTCTTCACCCAATCTCCAACCTACACCCTAAATTCCTCAATCTCTTTTTCCTTATCTGATGCAATATTATAGAACTCCCTATCTGCCTCAAGCTCTATTTCAATCATATGTTTCTTCCTACGAGCGTGGTCTATTGGATCCTTCATCTCCCAAAAATATTCATCTGAAATGTATAACTCAGTCAATCAAAATGACCAAACTGAATCATGAAATAGACCATCCATCACATGGAATACCAAATGTTACATAATACGGTCAACTTATCAGTCGAAAAGTCACAAGATGCTAATTGGATGATTACCACTAACATGACCGAATAAGCGAAAGTCATTAATTAAACAATGCGTTTGGTGAATCAAACTCATTGTTTGTTTAACCACAAATTATCTTTAATAATTATATGTTTGCTTTTGTACACGTGTATAACACGACATAAAACAAGTCCACCACCTAAACAACATACATCAAAGTAACATTAAGCAATGACAGTTAATTCATAAATCACTACCAAAACAAATATGAAAAACCAATATGATTGTAAAATTAACCAAGTTAAAAGTCAATAACACATGTTTACAATGACCCAATCCAAAGTAAAATTACAAAAAACGGCCATAACGATCATCATAAACAGTTAAACAATTTAGACCCCAGGTCATTTTTGAGTTGGTCAATCTGGGCTTCCAGCGAGTTCTTCTCGAATACCCATTCATCATACACTCCATGTAGCTTAGCCTCCAGCCGACCAACCTTCTCTTCCAACTCTCCAATGTGAACTCGTGCCAGCCTCTCAGAAGCTTGAACTTGCTTTTCCTGGGCCCAAGCATCCATCTCTCTAGCACGAGCAGTCTACACCCGTATTTCAGCCTCCCTTACCAAAGCGCTCTCCCTATCAAACGTAGTAGCTTCCTTTTTAAACTTTGCAAGGTCAGACATAGCATGGTCAGCATCTTCCCATGCTCGTCGATGCCCCTCTATTAAGTCATTCATATATTTTTGCAATTCTCGAATGACGCACTATCCCAAACAAACCCCGAAAGTAAGTACCTCAACTTACCAACATAGTTGGTGTACTTAATTCTCCTCTTGTCAGCAAGTAAATTCAAGAATTGTTCCATGAGATAGCTGGGATCATTCATAGAGTTCCATAGAGAATTACCCGGATGCCTCTCTTTGACACCAACCTGGCCTGAGAATCTTTCATTAGGATTTTCTGCCAAAACACGTCAATTTCCACGGCCTAAGGAATCAGACCCCCAATGTAGATTGACAACCATCGCACCTGGACATTCTATTCAGGGCCTCTTGTCCCCAACTTACACTTTCCCCTTATATATAGCGATAATCTCCTCCAAAAATTAAAACAATACAAATTTATACCAAAGTGTTATGAACAACAAGAATAAGGAATAGATGCATAGAACAATGCATGATAAGGAGGACAATTAGAATGACCGTTGATTCAATGAGAATGTAAAGCTAGTTAGTTAGGATAGATTTCAGACATTTTGTAAGAATTGATAATATAAAGGTATAATGATACGTTTATAATAAATAAGAATTATAAATTTTCCTTTTCTCTTTCTTAATTCTAGAGGTGCTCTATCCTCAAAAGAGTTTGGTTCTCCCTTAACAGTTACATATAGACAAGAGGAATACGATAACCCCACGGTTATTTGTTTCAAAGGAGGGGGAAGATAGAAAAGAAACTACACATAATGGAATAATGAGGCATATAACAGTCAATAGAAAACATAGTAACCGACCAAGAACATATGATGCCCACAAAGGAAAATGGCTTTGCTATATCAAAAACCTTTACAACCATTAACAGCTAAAGTCAGACTTGGTCAAAATACACGAAAAAAATAATTCATTGATAGAAATAACACACCTGAAGATGAAAACAGGAAGCATCTGCAATAGAACAAAAAATCTCGACTTGGAAGGCAACAAAAGAACCTACAGGGGATGTCAAATGCAAATGAAACACTCCATCAGTCCATGACATTTATAGCACATCATCTGAACGTCACATATGCTGAGGACGGTACTAGATCCCATACATTTGGAAGACAATTACATAGGAACGAGTTTAATCTTGGCCCTCTAACGCAAGTTTCATGGCCATGATTCAACAAGAACTTTGTTTTTTGTCACGCATCTCGACAAAAGAATTATTGTCCAGTTTTTTCTTCCATAAATCCTGGCCTTCCAGTGAGCATTGGATGGCCAGGATTTAACTAACAGGATGCCAAGCATAGTTTGCATTTATTAACCTGAATCAATATTATGTCACACCATTTCCAAGAATAAAGTCGATTTGCCACACACCTGCTAAATCGAATCGTCATGACTTAAGTGGGTAAGTGTTCTAGGCCCATCCCAAGGCCCAGATGATGACCCTAATGTAATCAGCCCAAAGCCCTAACTTCCCCCAAATCCAACCATTGACTTGCAAGACCATTCACCGGGGGGTATGGATTCAATCATTAAGACAAAAGAACAAACGGAGACGATTAACATATATATTTTTGCTTATAATCGATTAGTACAACAAAGTAAAACATTATTTAATTATACTTCCATCATATAAGGACTTCAATAAAAGAAACAATAAACCATCTATTCATGGTTAACCTAATAACAGAACAAACTCAATTGTACTACAACAACTATATCAATTCCCCATTGATGTTGCCACATGTTAAAATTATTTTTTCTTACCCAGCCATTGTCATACGTGCCTTGTTCAACTCATGGCCTTAAAATCCGTTGAGGTAAGTAGTATTAAATGGCCCTATTTCTGATCCACCTCGATAAGTCACTAGAGCTTGACAAATGCATCATGTGCTCTATGAGACACAATTGGCCATTGCAGGTTATAATTTCCCATAACCATCGCAAGTGCAAGTTGCAATCGGTCTCTGCCCATTATTGTCTGCATTTGAGTTGTGTATTAAATATTATATATATTATGGTGACTTTTCACTGGAATAGATGAAATCTAACTTGCCATTGTATATCCCACAATCATAACTAATGTTGTATGCAACCGAGGATATCAGAAATAGGAAGAATATGGGTTCAGCTAGATGGAGACAATTATAGTATGAACGTCCATTTAATCACACATCATATATAGTCTAATGACATACTAGTACCTACAAGCACAAGCCTGTAATAAAATAGTCTTAAATGAAAGTGGAATGATTCACTGAATTAAGTAAACAACTACATTACCATGACCCGAGGCAGGCTAATTGTGACAGCTACATCAATAAAGATTAAATTGACTTGACTTTATAATTACAAATATGAATGTGAATGTTACATTTATATACACTGACTAATGTTTTTGTTTTTTGTGTATGTATAATAATTAAATAATTAATGAACTAAAAACTGTAATTAGTCAGGATTAATAAAATTGTTTGTCAACATTTCCAAAATTATCACAGTTGCGATAAACAATGGTAAGTAACGATGTTACCTATTTGTCTATGGCGCATATAATCTTGTGGACACTACATCAAAGGACGTGCAATTGAGGCATTGCACCAATCCAGACGTCCTTGATGCTTCTTCTATTAACGAGGACATGAATTTAGTCTGCATTTTCCTTAACATATCAGTGTGGAAAACAATGTTAACCACCTTTCATTGATGGAGTTAGAATAAATATATCAATGTTTAGATACTAAAGACAATACAGTTTTCTGGATAAGTTCTTGTCGTTTCGATGTCAATTTAGTCGTCTGTAATGAATCCAGTATGTAGGTTTTGTTCACTGTGTTATTAACCACTATGAGGTACCAGTGTGTTTAGCACTCATTAACTGGGATGACAATTTGAACAAAGACATATTCAGGCAACGAATTTTTGTCATACAATTGAAGTAATGTTAAACATAATAAGGAAAAATTCTTAAACAAAGGGTGAACATTTTATCGGGCACGTAACTTGGTATATGACCTTTTTGAAGAATGCTAAATGGTTGAAATACAACTTCTTGTACTTGAACATCATTTCTGACATGGCTAATGCATCATGCTGAATGTGCACCTAGTGAAAATGTATATCTAGTCAGTATTTCATTAAGCATGGCTAAATGCAATGCATAAAATACTTCAAAATTGTATTATGCTCACCGAAACATGAATTGGCATGAACCACGATATTGCACCAACGTGTTTAGTTTCAATAAGATGGCAAGCCAGTAAATTCGAAATCTACATATAATTCAGTGTAAAGTATGACTCATATTCATATGTTTAATACAATGGTAAATAGTCCAATGTCAGATGTCACATCAGGTAAAAGCTTACATTGTCAATTATCCATTTTTTGGGATACAAACACCTGAGAATTAATCTGGTTGCATATGCATCCCGCACACACTGCCTCATTTTCACTAGAATAGGAGGTCATTATTCAGAGTTAGATACAAAGGCAATAATCAACAATTGGTAATACACAATATCTTAGGATCTTAGTCTTCAGAGAATATATAAGCTGCCACCTACAGTCGTCCCTCCGCAAAGCAAGGTCCAAATTCTGGAGTAAGGTATGTCTTTAGCCACTGAAATTTTTTATTGGAATAGAAATTTTTTATATCACAGTCTACAATACGTGTACATGCAATAGGTGATGGTGTAAAATTGTTAACAAATAATGCACTTTCGTGTTGAACTTGTGTTCATCCTCCAAATGCCTATGTATGGATATCATACCTCCACTATTTAAGCAATGATTTGTTCTAGCATTATTTAGTGTTCGTAATGTAAATTTTAACATATTTTAATAAGAAAGCCACTTACTTCTAAAACCTTTAGTATGCCAACATTCATAAGTTTACGCAACAAATGTCCAGCCTCCACATCTTGATCTAGACCTCTCAAGCGCTAAGATTTAACAATAACAAATAAACGGTGCAATCTAGTCGAACCAGCATCATTGCTTGCGTTTGGCAACGAGCTAGATTGGAACAACTTTCTTCCTTTTCTCCTGGCCTGCACTCAATGTAAAGTGTATATTCATTGACAAACCTAAATACTAAACCACAAGCACAATAAGCTACCTAGGCAAATTCCTCTAAAATGTTATATATAGGAAGGGTACCTTGTTGTTCACCATTTCGATGATATCCATTTTCGGCAGCCTTTTTTTCCTTGTAAACTCGAGTTTTCTTGTCTTCTTTGGCGTGTAGTCATCATCTTTATCTATAGCACTTGTAGATTTTGTTTGGCCGATTATTGGATTTACAGGTTCATGCACAAACTCTACACACCGCCAGTGGGTCAAATACAAGGAAGGCATTTTGGGTTATGCATCATTTCGCACTAATGGTGATTGTCATTTTATTGATCTATCCCTCTTAGATGCACAGTGTACGCAGTCAACCGAATCCTTTCTCCTATGCACTTGCATAACAGATATAATGTGATCGACCTTATCATTAAGTGATTTCATTGTGGCATTTAGTTCATCTACCCATTCAGGCTAAGACATATGAATGAGTAAGTTCAAACTTTTTGCGTTAGTTTTAATGTCTTAAACCCTAATGAGGAGTAAATAACAGAAAACAGAGTACCCACTACGTCAAACTAGTTTGCTCGTATGTGTTTGCTACCTCGGGCCCATTGAACAATTTGATTCACCTTCGAAGCTATTGGACAAATGCACAAGTACCGATGTAGAATGCAATGGTGTGATTGTTGACCTTATGGATACAAGGGATGAGGATAATAATATAGGATTATCAGAGACAATGCATGGGAATGGGGAAAGAATAACAAAGGTGACAAGGTGACAAGGAAAGTGCAAACTTGGTTGAAACACAAGTGTTGAAATGTGTTCACGTAAGGTGACCCACTACCCTAACCTAACATATGATGCCGGCATTGCAGTCGATGATATCTTAGAAGGTAAACCAAAGGCTTGCAAAATGGAAAATCACATTTAATGAGGTGTACTGGGAGTACAGTGGCTACACTACCATGTCAGCGAATAGAAGGGTCTACATGTACCAAAAAGCAATTTGCCAATGGTGGGAAGACGGTGTCCATGGTGGGGAGTCACATAATCGATATAAAGTGAACACTGTGTCAACTAGTTGAACTACATAATTAGATTGCCTTAGTTGTTGTATATATTACACAATTGACATAAATAGAATTTTAAGTCATTTTTAATAAATATCATCAATTGTGTAATTGTGTTCATATGTATTTTTTATTGTAAATGTAATATCAGTTACTAAAACATGTCTATTACATTCATTTAAGATAGTAATTACATGATAATTATTTTATTTGTTTTTCTTTTTACATCCATTTGAAATACTTATTACATGATAATTACATGATACTTAATACATGAATGTTAAGATTAGCTTAAAAATATTTGCTTAATATGTTGTTATACGTTCCATACAAATTGTTACACAAAAAATAAACAATTTCTATTCTTTACTCTTTTGAAATGGGTATTCAAAAAATCTGAAAACAATGTCTTTAATTTCGACATGTCCATACAATCATTCATGGATCTTGAACCAGATTATTGGGGTAGGTCCTAGTGGGGGACATTGAAGTCCGTATGTGTGAACCAATATTTGCCATTGCTCTTCGTCGATAGGTTATCTGAAGAATTTAATATGAACTTATCATATCAAAATTAAATTGATTATATTAAGATTAGTTAAATATAATTAACACAACTATAAATAATTGAGTATTAATCTCAATTTCAGGATACGCTATACGAAGTGATTAAATAAGTAAATACTTTTATAATATATGTTTGATAACATATAGCTACACTATTAATTATATTTCAAAGGAATCTATATTTCAAACAACCAAATATTAGAATGACACGAAAAATAGAAAATATATAATAGATCCATTCAAAACGTATATCGTATTATTATTTACATAAGTTGAGCAAATATGAGGTTGCTATAATAAGAAGTATCAACCTAGAAGTAGAATAGTATACGAAAAATTACTCACTAAAGATTGAGCATGCAGAATAGAGGGCTAAATCATTCACAAACTAACCATTAGAATATTATAGGGACAAAGAATCCATGTTATTTAGACATGTATTTAGAAATCACAATGAATCGGGGAGAAATATATGGAAACTCAAATTAATATACCCAATAATAAGATCCATTCAATATATCAAACTCACAATCTAAATTTTACCAATCATATCATTAATGAAGATGTCTAATAATATTTATACAAACTTTACTGTCACAAATGTGCATTAAACATAAATGAGAATATCAAACATATTACTCCTTAAGTAAATGATGAGTGTGTGAAAGTGCACTCTACAAGCCTTATTGTTGAGCTAAATGTGCTATAAAAGAAGAAAAATCATTGAACTTAATATGTTTTCTTATACTTGGCTTCCATTCTCTAGTATCAACTCTTAAGCAAGCTTATGTTTCAATTTCAAGGTCCCAAGTAAAGAAATATAACCTAAGTCAGAAGCGCTGGCGTTGCGGCCTTGAAAGCCAGCACCGCAGTGCTCAAAATATGAAATTTCGCGAAGTCAGAGGACTTGGCGCCGCAGCTCAAGATCTTGGCGCCGTGGCCTCCGAACAGTAACCAGCAAATTGATTTCTAGGGCTCAGAGCCGCAGCGTTGGGAAGCCAGCGCCACAGCGCTCGTGCACGACTTGATATTAAAAACCCACGATTTTACATCAGAAGACAAATTTTGTGTGGGAAAAAAAGGGTGCTCTTGGTCTGGAGATTGAGGAAGACGAAGAGGAGGCTCATTCCAAGTTGAAAGGTTTGGAGATTTCTTCTCCTAATCCTTGAACGTGAAGATGGCCATCCATGGAGTGTTGGTTTTGTCAACAAACATGGTTGGCTAGTTTCTAGGTAAAGCTAGGGTAGAA
>JASKGM010032273.1:0-25228 GCA_034509205.1 Ceratonia siliqua
TTTAATTTACCAGCTACTTGTTTCATGGCTTTAATTTGAGCCGCAGATCCAACTCTGGAGACGGAAATACCCACATTGGTAATCGTCTATGTATCCCTAGAACTTCCTTAAGGGAGAAACTTATGAGAGACTTGCATGGAGGTGGTCTCAGTGGGCATTCAAGAAGAGATAAAACTGTTGCTATGTTGGAAGAACGATACTATTGGCCCCAATTGAAGAGGGATGTATGGAACTATGTGAAGAAGTGCTATGTATGCTAGACTTCAAAGGGTCAATCTTAGAATATAGGGCTTTATACGCCCTTGCCCATTCCCAATGATATTTGTTAGGACTTGTCCATAGATTTCGTGTTGGGGTTGCCTGGAACTCAGAGGGGAGTAGATTCAGTGATGGTAGTGGTGGGGTGTTTTACAAAAATGGCTCACTTTATACCTTGCAAAAAAACATTTGATGCCTCCCATATTGCTAGACTGAGAGGAACTGTCGGATTGCATGGGGTTCCAAAAGCCATCACATTTTATAGAGATTCTAAATTATTGAGTCATTTTTGGCTTTGTGGAAGATGTTTTATACCTCACTTAATTTCAGTAGCACTACACATCCCCACACTGATGGGTAGACAAAAGCTATAAATAGTACACTGGGGAATCTTATTAGGTGCATCTGTATTGATAAGCCAAAAGCTTGGGATCATGTCCTTCCCCAAGCTAAATTTGCCTATAACAATGCTCCCCACAGTGCTATTAGGAGATCTCCTATCTCTATATAGTCTATACTAAACATCCCCAGCATGCTTTGGATTTGGCTAAACTACCTGAAGGTGTTAAGAAGAGTGTAGCAGCCAAGCACCTTGCGGAGGAATTGCAGACTATTCAAGAAGTTAAGTAGAAGCTGGAAAATGCTAATAACAAGAACAAGATAGCAGTAGATAAGCATAGGAGGCATAAGGAATTCCAAGAATGAGACTTAGTGATGGTTTTCTTGAGGAAAGAGAGGTTTCCTACTGGTACCTACAAGAAGTTGTAGCCTAAGAAGTATGGTCCTTATACGATCCTTAGGAAGATCAATCCTAATGCTTATGTGGTGGACTTGCCAGAGGAGTTTGGTATATCCATAACTTTTAATGTTGCTGATTTGTATAAATATTTCGAACAGGATTAGCCTCTTTACCTAGATGACAACTCGAGGGCCAGTTTCTCAAGATGGAGGGACTGATGCAGAACAAGTTGCCCTAGAGTTTCTTGATAAGCTGGATTTTCAAAAAAAATCTAGGAAGTAGTGTTTAAATATATTTATATGTTGTTCTTGTTATTCTTAGGAGTTAATTCTGTTGGTAATGTCCTGATATGGTATTAGTTATTATAACAGGGACAGTTCGGTAATTATGGAATGAAATCAGAATGCATTATCTGATATTTTGCAATTGCTAGTGTTGTCGAACTTTCATCTGTAACCTGAGAGGGTTTTCGTTGTTAACGCAAGTGGGTTGTTCCCTGAAATTTCTTGCGTTAGCAAGTGGTTCTTTACTACTTTACTTTAGGAGGATACTCTATCCTCCTCATTTGTAACTTTCTTCATTCTTAGTATAACTTCCTTTATCCAAAAAAATGTATATAGTCTCAACAAACCCTTTGGCAGCTATCTTAGTCGAAAGTATTCACCTCTGATATGGACATGTTTTAGTGCAAGATTTCAATGTTCACCCACAAACCAAGAGGAAGTAGAGTGTGTAAGAATTGTGGCAGTACATTTGAACACATTCATGCAAAGAGAAATAGTTCCGCTTCATTATCTTTCTTCCTTATTGATTTACTCTTTTCTAATTATATTTGGTAGCTATTGAAAAAACTATCAATTATTCAAGGTTAATTATTACAAAATTAAGTGAGACTGTTAAAGGGTTATCTCTTGTAAACATTATCCTAATTATCTTATAGGATTTTCCTCTAGTTTTATTATAAAGATAGGAATGGTAGATATCTTCAAATTGCTTTGTATTTCATCTCTCTCTATATAAATAAAGGAAAGGTACACAGGACTTGAGTTTTTTTCTTCAGCCCTTAAGTTCTGTCAATCATACCTTTGGTTTAACCCAAATTTCAACATGGTAGCAAAGCTCTTCATCCCCTGTGACCTCTACCTGCCTTTGTGGTGCCCAATCCGAATAAGGATGCTGCAATTTCAGGTTCTGCTTATGTTTATGAAATTTTGTTTCTGAAGTGCTCTGATTTTTAGACTGTCTTGTGGTTGGCTTTGTCTAGAGCTTGTTGATCTGAGGGGTGCTAGTTGCCCAAGGTTTTTTTCTTTTTTAAAAAAAAAAGGTTAATTAAAGTTGTTCATTGGTTAAGCTCATCATTGCTTAATTGAGCTATGTTGTCATTGTTTGACTGCAACTTGTTGGTGACTTGAAGTATGTGGCAAGTTTTCACAAGTTTGTTGTCATTGTTCAACCGAAAGTTGCTGCTGTTCGTTGGTTGAGCTCATGGTTGTTTGTTAATCTCATCAGAAGTTGTGGTTTGTTAAGCTCATTTAGTAGTTGGTTAATGAGCTGTTACAACTTTGTTGAATTCGTTGCAAGTTGATCTTGAAGCTCATTGTGGTACTTGGAGTCGCCCAACTTACAAGTTGTGGTTCATTGTCTCTTTTTTTTTTTTTTGCAGTTTTAAATTTTTATTTGCTAAATTAAGTTTATTTGTAATCAGTTGAGGGAGAGTGTTGAGAAACCTATCAATTTTTCAATGCTAAGTTTAGAAATTAAGTGAATTTGTTAAAGGTTATCTCTTATAAGGTTCTTAACATTATCCTAATTATCTCTTAGGATTATCATCTAGTATTTATTCTGAAGATAGGAAAGTTAGTTATCTTTTCTAATTCATCTTTATCTCTAGGAGTTTGTTATGAAACCGGTACAGCACCCCAGACCAGCGTATAACAACACAAATGCAAATGCTCACAGAACGAATCAACAGAAATGGTAGGAGTATATATTGATAGAAACTGCGACTCACTACACAGAACAACACCAATACAGAAACAGCAATGGAATGGAGATATACATAGATAGGAGGGTGTTCGAGAGTCCCTCTGCTCTCCCACTACTCAGTCAATTCCCTGATGCCCCCCCTCTAGGTTACGGTCCCTCACCTAAAAGACAAGAGCCCTTACAAAACGACCATTCCCCCAACCAAAACGACTAGACTCATTTAACCAAATGAAACGACATAGTCCAGCCAAAAATAAACAAAGACAGCAGCCAAAAATTAAACAGAACAGCCAAGACAGTAAGGTCTAGTTGCTTCCCTGCTCTTGTGGCTTCCTACGTCTGCTGTAGGTGAATTGTAGAGGAGCTTTATCAGAGTTTATCTTATAGTTGAACTGTTTTCAGAGTACAATAAATAAAGGGAATCGTACAGAGGCTGGAGTGTGTTTTTCTTCAGCCCCTAAGTTCTGGCAACGAAGCCTTTCCTTTAGCCCTAAATTTCTAAAATAGCCATGGGCTGATTAGAGAAGTTTCAACCCCTTAGGAAGCCAGAATTTATCTCAAAGGAGCCCGTCTGGTCTGAAAGAGTGTCTCCGGCTTTACTGGGACATTAGTCCTTATTACATTACATATAGTAATTGTAAATACCCAAACTCCAATATGATCTGCTTCTAGTCGTGCATAAGCTTGGTAATATATTATATTTCTGATCAGCATCATCCTTAGGACTAAAGAAGGTCAAAACGAAATTAGATTGATTAAGCAGTTTATAAACAAGCATGAAATTGTACCCTGACTTGAACAGGAAGCAGAAGGTACGGGATATCTTCTACCAGAAGAAATTTTTGAAAATTGAGGGGTCTTAGCGAATAGGAAGGGTGGTAGCTTTTTAAACCACAATATGGGTGTTGATTTATTAAGTTACTTTTTTGAAAATTGAGGGGTCTTAGCAAATAGGAAGGGTGGTAGCTTTTTAAACCACAATATGGGTGTTGATTTATTAAGTTACTGGGAGATCATTATTATTTAGCATTACCTTCGTTGGTTTACCATATCCTAATGTTGGCATGAAATGGACACAACTGTGCATATCAAGATGAACATAAAAAATCTTTCACATGTACATGTATGTGAACTACAAAATTGGATGAGGCTATGCAATGAGCAAAATACATTACTGAAATATATAAAAAGTTGAAGTAAATGTACTCAATTGCATGAAACCTGTGGTAACAAATTTGGCTGCACCTGATTTTTTTCTCCTTCAGGGCATGTATGACGAGTCTGTTCGTTACTATGTCCGAGCACTCACCATGAATCCCAAAGCAGAAAATGCATGGCAATATCTGAGAATCTCTCTGAGGTATGATTTTTGAATTCATATTAACACCGAAACAGTGAAGCGGGATTTGAGGGAGGTGGGATTGGGAGAGCTATTATTAATTTTAATTCTAATATATCTTCTATTGCTTTCGTTTCTACTTCTCAGCTGTGCTTCCAGGAATGACATGCTGGAAGCTTGTGATATGCGGAACCTTGACCTTCTCCAGAAGGAGTTTCCACTACAGTAATTATTGCCCTGAATGAGTTCAGGAGTTCTCCACTGCAGAGGTGAGGGTTGAAATATGAGTCCTCTTTTGCTTTTAATTTGTTAGTGGAGTATCATTATAATTTACATTTTCTGCCATTAAACTCAACACGATATGTCTGGATGAGTAGAAATTTCCAAGAGAGCTGGAGAACCAATCAAGTGACTAAGCCTGCAGGAATACATACAAGTCACAATTTGCAGGAATACAAGGCACAATTTATTAGTCTTAAAACACCAGGAGTGTTTAACATGTGTGTCGGGGAAATATTAATGTATATGAACATTTGTATTGGGGAAATATTAATGTACATCAGGGTCCACTGGATTTAGGCAAAATTACAGAGACTCCCATTTCTGAATATTAAACAAAAGCAATATATAACAGAATAGCTGAAGTTCTGAAATGAGCTAACTCTGTTTTCGAATGTGGCTGTTCCATAATTAAGTTGGACTTACTGTGTATACAAGTCTGTAATTTCACCTCTATTGGTGAATTTACTCAAATAATTATTCTTTCTGGTGAGAAAGAAATTATATAGAATGGTGAAATTCAGTCTGTCATGGAATGTAGCTAGTCCATTATTTACTAGATTTATAGAAGTTTTTGTCAAGGATTTTATTATTTTTATATTATTTAATGATAATATTCTAAACGTTCTTTTCAGTAGCATTTTTATGGCCCGGCTAACGTAGAGTAATAAATTTGGTGTTTTCTAAGCTATCCCTAGTAGTATAAGGTGCTTTTTATTTTATTTTATTTTTCTTTATTTTTTTAATTGTTTACTCTTTTTTTTTTTCTTTAAGAATTGTGTTCTACATTTTTTTTGGAATTTTTAAATTTCTTTTGAATTTTTTGAATGTACTTTTGATTCTTTTTTTAGAATAAAAATAAAAAATAAAAAATAAAAAACACCTGTAGTATTTAATAAATACTACCAGGGTAGCATAAAAAGCACCAACAAATTTATAGCATTTTCGGATGGGACCTAAACTGTTGCCCAATTTATTATCTGAAAAAAATTCTTGTTGGATTAAAGCATCTGCTATTTTAGTTCTCAACATGAGCATTATATAGTTTTTATTACAAAATTAGAATGAGTTTGAATATTGTGATACATTTGCAAATATGGGTCTCCTGTTATAGGTGTACTATCAAATTGTCATCAAAGATAAGGAATTTTTTGAAACAAGACGTATCAATTAATTCATACGTGACATGAATCAATGATCATTTCTGTAACTTATGTGTAACGACAATTTAACAAAGGAGAAGCACTTATTATGCGAAATTTTGGACAAAGCATCTTGATGCACAAGTCCTTTATGGTTCCTGAGAACAAAACCTTTTGCATGTTCCTTTAAATTCCAAGCTCCATCTACCATTGCCTAAATATTAGTGTTATCTGACAGCCAAGTGACAGTGGGTCAGCAAGAAGTATGATATCCTTTCGATAAGAGCGATACGGCTTATCTCATTCTTTTGTTTTGAGAACAAATCCTGGCCATAAACCTTTGATTTTATCCCAAGTTTTACTTTCCTGTCTTTTTTGTTCACTTTCATCCTTTAATTTACTCGTTTAAATCTAACTCCAACTTTGTCAATGGAAATTGCTGATTTAACACTTAGGTGACAAGTTAACACAAACTTTTAATTCACAAGAGAGAAAGGGCTAGAGAGAGCATATGACAAAAAACTAAAAGAAGATGAAGAAATAAAAGGAAGAAGAGAGAACGAGTAAATAAAAATGAAGGGTGACGACCCAACAAAAAAAATGACAGAGAAATTTAACTATGCTAAATTGTCAACTAAGTTTTATGTCATTTTTGTTATTGACATTAAAGTAGGGAAAGTCAGAAATTTAAATAATAAATATTTTATAAATTAAAAGACATAAAATAAAACAATTAAGGGACAAAATGTAAAATTTAATGTGAGGTTAAGGGATGATTCTACCAATCCTATCCACTTTTCACCCACATACAAACTCTCCTGACACAATCCCTTTGAAGGATACGTTTGCTTTCTAAGAAGTTGTGTAACGGGAGTCACTTTGTTTTCTCTTTTCTACTGACTGGTTTAACCCTATGTTTTAACCGCTCTTATTATTGTATTTCAAAGGGAACGAACCTTTCTTTTCTTTTCTTTTCTTTGCTTTGTCAAACCAAGTTAAAAAGTTATGATGCAAAAAATCGGGTTAATTGCATCTGCTACTAGTGATAATCATTAGACCCATTAATATTTAACGAATATTTGTAAATTTTACCCATTTTGATTTAGGTATGAAAACAATAAATGAGTCTGTATAAACATTTTTTAAGCAATTTTGACAAGTCCAAATTTGAGTTTAGGTAGTAAAATTTCCACCTTCGAAAAAACATAATAATATTATGTCAGAGAGATAAACATAATATATACATAAAGATTTGTCACTTAGTTAATAGGTTTTATATTTATTATTTATAGATTGATATACATTGTATATATCTTTTTCATAATATATGATAGTATTATATTTTCTTTTAATATGAGAAAATCTTAACCCTTCATATCCATAATACAAAATTAGTGTCTTAAAATACACTAATGTCCGTGTTAATTTATTTTTGATATTTTGATCATTTATAAAGATTAATAATCTTAAATTTTATTAAAAAATTAACAATTTTCATTTTTTTATTTGTAACTACTCATATCTCTATCTATAATATAGAATAATATTTTTTTTAAAAACTAATTAGAAAAAAATAGTGGATAATTTTTCAGAGTAGTTATATCTTACTAACTTATAAAATTTTAAAAAGTTCTTATAAGACCACTAGACCAAAACATCCCAAATGTATATATAGATTATATTGCATATTAATTATATCTATAATATATATTATATAAAATACATTACATGCTTAATTTAAAATAATAAGAAAATTAATAAAATATAACATGATTCCTAATCTAAATGCCAAATATATATATATATATATATATATATATATATATATATATAGAGAGAGAGAGAGAGAGAGAGAGAGAGAGAGAGAGAGAGAGAGAGAGAGAGTCTATTGTGCCATCACACGGTAGTTGTTTTTTTTTGGGATTAATTCATAGTTTTTAAAATAATTAGTTGAGAATAATGTTGTCAAAATATAGTCTAAAATTATCTTAAATAACAGTTACACTATGTTACATAGAATGACATGGTGCAACGTTCCATTCAAACAGAGCTAAATAGATTTTGTAATACTAATTACACTATGCTATTGCCTCATTTTGGGATCCGAATTCCAACCTTTTCTTCGAGAAAAGATTGAAAATCTTTTCTATCTGAGCCATTCATTTAATTTTGGATGGTCAAGATTTGTTTGATACAGTACGCGTACTTTGCGTACATTTTAATCCTGACCGTCCAAAAATTAATGAACGAAAAGCTGTAGTTAGATGCTAAAGAATACCTATAAATATCCATTATATTTAGTGATTTGAAATAGTTAAGTCAAGAAAGTTTATCAATACAGAAATAAGTTGAGTTGAAAACAGTTCTTCTCTTATCAAGAAATACTACTCTTTCCTTTTCCTCCAACCAAGTGATATTAAGGCATAGAAAAAGAGAAGGGAGACGTAGATGTTAAAATAAATTAGGGAAAGAGAAGCGTTGACGACTCAAGCATTCTAAGTAACCCATGTTACACTTGAATATGGTAGTTAACATTCAATCAAGAGTATTTGGAGATATGAAGAAAACTTCAAATTATGGGGAAGTATTGAAATTATTAATTTGATATTTTCTAGATGTTAAAGACTTAAAGTTCAATGCTTAATTATGTACTTCAAACCTTATAATTTATGTATAAATTAGTGTGAAGTATGTATGGTGTACTAATTAGTAAATCATGTTTTTATATGTTAAAGGATATATCCATTGTATTTTGTGATAAGTGAAGAAATTATATCAAGTGGGGTACTCTTTGTATTTATTTTTACTAATTAATTGAACTCTAATAATATGTTTAGTTATCTTTTGTTTCTATTTTTTCTTTCTTCAATAATTATTGTTTAGTTACTTATAAAAGTTGGTGATATGTGGAGAAATTGCATTAAATGAATACCTGTTTATTTTTTACTAATTAATTGAGCTTTACTTATCTCTTTAATGACCTTCTAATTTTTCCTTTGTTTATACTTTTTTCCTTTTTAGTTATTATTTAATTATCTCTCAAAAGTAGAAATGTCAAAAAAGGTTGGGCCCACATGATTAGCTCATCCAACCCGTTTAAAATGACGGGTTGGGACTAAGATTGTGCAGCCCACCATTTTAATTGACAAATTACCTTAAATTGTGTAATTATTAGGAATTAAACCTAAATTTTCAAGAAGACTATATACCACTAGTCTATAATTTTTGAATAGCATAACAAAGCAAAATTTAGTATATAAACTTATAGGTGGCGGGCTACATTTGATAGTTGTACTCAAAAGTAATGATGAGTTTTATTTCTTTAAATAATATATATATATATATATATATATATATATATATAAAATATCCTCTAGAAAATTTAATTTAAAATTTAAAATTTTATAATTTTTATTTACTCTAAATAATATATAAAAAATATTAATCTAACATAAATAAAGTAACACAACATATCATTTATTTTTATTTCAATTATTGTATATATAATATACGTATGTTGAATATTGACTATCTTATATGTCAATATATATATATATATATATATATATATATATATATAAAAGACAAATATCATATATTTGAATATTAATATCAAAATCAGTTTTGAATATTTGATTTTAATGCCCAAATTCTATCCATAATTTATTTATTATTTATCAAATATTAGGTATATATTTGAATTGTATATCCAAAATATTTACTCAAATTATCATTCCTATTTTGTATCTAGTCTGATATATACCAATGAGAACGGAGTTCCATGATGATTGTTTGATTACAGGATGGGTTTGATAAAAAAATTTAAACATTTCACTAATTTTACCGAAATGAAAAGTTCCATAACTTAGCTATAATTTGTAAATTCAATTACTTATGTGTCGCAAATATAATATTCACAAAAATATAACTCATTACTTGATCTACAGGTTGCCCATCTCTCTAATTAAATGATTCTACATTTTTTGGTACACGTCATTAATAATCTAATTAACTATTTATAATTTTATAATTTGGTTTTTTATAACCCATGACTGTATCAAACCCAATTCACTCATTTAATTATTTATATTATATAATATTAAATCATTAAATTCTGGATTTTAAAAATCTTAAACCCTAGCTCTGTAAACCTTAAATTCCGATACCTTAAACTTTAAATCATGCAACCAATAATTGGCAAATCTTCATTCCTCAACCCTAAACTCTACGTGTCTAATAAAATATTATTAAAATTAAAAAGAACTCTTGTAGCATAGAAATACTATTTTAAAACACAAACAAAAAATCATTTTCTAAATAAACTATGACTTTTAATTCATTTTCATAGGAAAGAAAGAAGAAGAGAGAAACTTAAATATTTCAAGTTATATAGATGCACATATTTGGTTCTTGATATATATGTTAGGCCTATTTGTTTGGACTTGTCAGAGAATGTATTTTCTCTTTACTAGCTTGCTATTTTAAAAATAATTATCAACTATAAGAAATAAATTGTACATGATGCACAAATATAATAAAAAGATATAATAAAAAAACACTATTCTCATAAGCATATGATACACAATAGACAATGTTTTTATAATCGAACTAATTGATCTCTAATGGAATTTCTAGCTTGTTCCATCACTTTAACAGATTATCTAGTTTGTTCCATCCCTTCACATGTTTACACCCCCTGATCATATTGCTCTTGTGAACTATAAATGATCTCAAAGAGTTCAAGAAAATCTATATCAACGTTCATTCTTCTAATATAATTGTGAAGAGTAAAACATGACCATCTGATAGTAAATTGATGTTCTGACTTGGCCATTAATGGTGAAATTAATGGGCGGTGAAGTGACTAGACTGGAGAGAAAGAAGAAGAGGAAGGGGAAGAAGAAAATGGGAGAGGAAGAGAAAGGGAAAGAAAGAAGTATTTAAAAAAAAAACTTTTTTATTGCCACGTATCACGATCTGACCATCTAAACAAACGAAGGGCCATGATTCAAATAACACGATCCTTGTCAGGAATATATTGCCCTGGAAAACAAATTGTATTCCCCAATTTAATGTAAATATATTTTCATATTAATAAATAAAGAGTTTATTTATGTAAGCTTCATTTTTAAACTATTAAGGTTCCTAGATTCTAATAAACAAGATACATTTGCATAAGGGTTATGCAAAAAGGACATGTGTATCTTTGGATGAAAATAAAACAATATTCACAGTAATAGAATAGGTCGGTCACCCTATTCAATTAAGACTGTAGTATTTGGATTACCTCCATAAAAATAATGAGAATTTTTTATAAGGGAATGATGAATATCAAGTCATTGAAGTCGTAGACTTCGGGTAATGACACTATTAAAACGGTAATTTTACTTTGTGTAAATAGATGGCTATGAGAGTTCACAAACACTAGGTTTGCAAATTGATGCAATAAGATAAAATATTGTTGCTAAAAGAAATTGCAACAAAAACAAGATTGTTGCCATTTTGTAACATAAAGTCCTGTTACAAAACAAGATTGCAACAAATTTGGAAATTGATGAAAAAAATAAACTTTTTTTGAAACAAAAACATTTTTGCTACGATGCAAAAATTGTTGCTAACATACTCTACCAATTTTCAAATATTGTTTCATTTTATATTTTTTGCAACTTCTTTTTACATTAATTTGGAATAAGTTATTGTCACAAATATTTTTGCAACAATTTTTTAATGTTAGTTATCTTTTAAGTGTAATAATTTTTTTTAAAAAAGTTAAACGACATTATTGCAACAAAATATTATATGAAGAAGCTTTCTTTCTTTCTTTTTTTATTGCTAAATTGGCTGGAAAGGGTTGTCGAGAATTTTGGCTAAATGAGGGAAGGGTGTCATTTTTTTCCTTTAAAATGTTAGAAGCCCACCAGAAGGGTGGTTGCAATTGTTCTTGATAGTTAATCTAAATATAGCTGTCAAAATAGGTTAGGCCCACCAGGCTGGCCCGCCCAGTAATTAAAAATGATGGATTAGGTTCTTGGTTGGCCAACCTGCCATCTTGGCGGGCCGGGGCGGGTTGATGAGGGCTAGCCGTTTTCTTCTTTCTTTCTTTTTTCACTCATTCCTCTCCTCTCCCTTCAGCCTCCACGCAACTCATCACATATTCACAATCACACACACGTGCTCGCAAGCCATGATGGTCTGATGGTCATGGATGCAGGGCTTAGCTAGGCATAAAATAAATTAGAAAGGGAAAAGATGGGTTCAAATCTCCACACCCATATCCCAAGATCTTTACCATTACTCCACTAGGTTATAGTTGCCAAATAAATTTTGGCAGGCTGGGGCGGGCCAGCCTGTTTGACAACCCTAACTTTAACGAATGTCACTATGACGTGGGCATTTTGACTTCGTTCCTGACCAATGTTATTTGTAAGTGTTCTTGTGTTGTCTCTTTCGTTCCCATATCCATTTTATATGGCCTTTCTAATTTTATTTATTCTTGCACTAGGAATGGATTTTGAGGTGGTACGTGGTAATATCATGGTGGGTCTAGTTTGAATGTTAACCAAAGAGTTAAGGATAGCTCAGCTTCTCCTATTGTTGGTAGTACAAATGGGACTATATTAGAAGAGATGAAGGCTTATAGCTAGGGATTCCATATTTCAATCGAGTGGGACAAATAGACTTTTTCCACTTTCTATTCTAGAGGGACAAACTTTGTCTAGCAAAGGAGGAGCCACTACTCGAGCTTCAGGTTATAAGGAAAGCTGAGATTTTGATGATGATATGAGTGCTCCTGGCAGAGTGCACACTGAGTGCCAGAGGTTATTGTTTAATGTTGTGGGTAGTCCAAATAGAGGTCACCAGTCTGTGCGATGCACTAGTAGGCAAGAGGGAGTTACTAGGGGGAATGGGGATAGTCCTCAATCATTGTGGTCGAATGACTATGATTCCATAACGCTTCTTCGTTCTTTGCAGCTTCTTTACTAAAAGGTAAAAAAATACCAAGAGGGGGGTGAATTGGTCTTTTTGAAATTTTCTTTGTTACTCAATACAAATTGATATTTTTTAGATATAGGTGAGTATGAGTTAGAAAATATGATAGATAGAAATTTTGAAGGAATATTTCTCAGAATATTTTAGTTGATTGAAAGTTCTTTTGTGAACCTAAAAGTACTTTTAGGTACTTGAAAATGTTATCAAGAATTATGCACCTGAAACTTCTTTTAGTAAACTAAAAATTGATTTAATGACCACTGGAAGATTTCATATTGAAAACCTGGTTTAATTGTAAAGAGAATATGAAAGGAAAATCAACACATGAGGTTTATACTGGTTCAACCCACATTGTGTGAGTCTACATCGACTCCCTTGACTCTCAAGGGATTTTTCTACTAATCTCCAAAATAGATTACAACCTAGTTTTTCCTTATCACTAGCAACATATGGTTTTCCTTATTCACCACAAGTAAGTTGGTTTTTTAAACACTCACCAACAACAATAAATAGTTGTTTCACTCCACACCACAAATACAACTCAGAAAAAGTAATATGAGGTGATACTATCTAAAAGAGCAAATATATCCAAATAAGCACACTTTGATTTTCTAAACAAATGACTCTCATAATAGTATAAGAAAATCATATGAACGAATAAATGATTGATTTGAGCATCCACTCTTAGATGTTAATGATGAAGTACAGTGAATAAGAGGGATGAAAGCTTCACAAGATCAGTTTTCTCTCTTAGTTCTTTGATAGTTCTCCAATAGCTTCAAGTTTTCTATTTACGTCTTCTTCTTTGTTTTAGCCATTAGAGATGAGATAAACCTTTTCAAATCTTTAGGGATTTGCTCAACTATTCTTGGTAGGCTTTAGATCTTCTTTCTTGTACCTTGAAGTAGTTTCTCGCTTATTTCTTCTTTATCTTTCTTTCTTTGTGTATCTCTTGAGTGGACAGATGATCTTTCTTTCTTCCACCAAGGAGATCTTTCTTCTTTTATGTTTCTTCTTCATCTTCACCCTTGTGAGTAGACTACTCTTGTTCCTTCAACTAAGATGTCTCTGACTTCTTTCTATGCTTGATGATATGTTGCTAGAGGGGAACTCACTTTTGTTTGAATTTCTTTTATTTCCTTTAAGCAATGGCGACGTGGCAGCAGATTAGAGAGTTTGGGAAAACGTGGGAGGCTTCTTCAACAAGTTTTGTAACATTTACCTTTAATGCTTTGTCAACTCTCCATGAAGGCCTTTCACTTCTCATTTATGGCATGTCATAACCTCATTAAATGCATTGTCTCTTTCTTCATTAATTGCATTGACTCTTCTTTACTCTTCTTCACTCACGTGACTTTCTCCTTGGCCCATTGTTTTCTTTCTTCTAATGGAATGTTTAACTTGATTCATGTGTCACAAATATAAATATTTGATTTGGACTTCTCTTTTGTCTTTTCAATATGGCTTCCAACATGGCTTACATATAGGCAGTTTATTATTGCTTTACTTTGACCTTCCAACGTGACATCTATATAGATAGTCCATTATTTTTTTTAAATAAACACTTTAATATGAAATTTGCATTTTATATTTTTGTGAATTTGTAAGACATCATTAAAAAACAATTTGTAATTTTAGGAGTGTGAAACCTTAGAGCTAATAATCTCCCCATTTTTTATGATGTCAAACAAAATGCAAATATCAATTTTCATAATGCAAAAGGTATCACAAAATAACTTATCAAAGTGTAAATTCAACTCCCCTGAATATGATGCCTGGGCTCTATTGGGAATAAATTACCTTAGAAAGCAAGATGTATTCCCTAATTTGATGTAAATACATTTTGATATTAATAAATAAAGAGTTTATTTATGTAAGCTTTATTTTCTAGCTATTAAGGTTCCCAGATTCTAATAAACCAAGATACATTTGCATAAAAGTTATGCAAAAGGGAAATATGTATTTTTGGATGAATCTAACACAATATTTATAGTCACTACATAGAGCCGATCACTCTATTCAATTAAGACTGTAATGTCCGGACTACCTCTATAAAAAGAATGAGATTCTTTTGTTAGGAATGATGAATCTCAAATCATTGAAGTAGTAAACTTCAGGTAATGACACTATTAAATGAATTAGAATAAAGTGAGATATCAAGTTCAAGTTAATACCATTACTTTGAACTTGAATTCACGCATATTACACCTACTAGTGGCAGAACCGAAATCTTGATAGATTATGAATTCGTGTTCATGACCATTGTCATCTTTGATATACTATAGGCATGACCATTGATTACACCCAAAAACACTACGCAGTTATCGTAGTATAGTATGGAGTGTCAATCCACAGGGAGACAAAGAAAACACTACAAGAATGTCAATTAAAGGAAATACGAATGAACAATTAAAAAGAGAACACGTGAATAACAAGATTTATCTAAATTATGTGATTAAGTAGAAGTGAAATACGGGTAAAGAAGTGATAAAGCTTTGGGCTTCCATTGATTGGAATCAACACCTTGGTTTACGTTTCAACTCAACCATTACTCAATTAGGGATTATAGCACTAAATCCCTAATTGGAACATATAACAATGAAAAGCCCTAAATCTCTCATGATCAAATATAGGGTTAAATCCTTCCTTTTTCAAACCATGAATTCCATCTCTAAAAACCAAATCGATTAATGACACTATGTTAGGAAACAACTATAATGCAGCAAAAGATCATGTTCATAACATGGAAACCATCTCTATTGAGTTACCATTAAAATCCATAAAATTATAACTCAACATTATAGAAGAATATCTTTCAATGTCTCAAAGTAAATAGAATCAACCAAATAGAGGATTTAACACAAGATTCATGAACAATAGTACTCCAAAAATGAATTGAAATAATACCCCAAAGGTTTTCACCAATCAATTTCTGCCCTAATTTTACCTAGAAACTAGTAAACCATGTTTGTTAACAGAACCAACACTCCATAGATGACCATCTTCATCTTCAATGATTAGGAGAAGAAATCTTCAAGCCTTTCAACTTGGAATGAGCCTCATCTTCATCCTTCTCAATCTCCATACCAAGAGAACCCTTTTTCCCCACACAAAAATCTCATTTCTAATGTAAAATCGCGGCTTTTTAATGAAAGATTGCATGCGGGAGCTATGGCGCTAGCTTCTCGGTGTTGCAGCTTTGAGCCCTGAAATTCACTTAGCTGATTACTATTCGCGGGCCGCGACGCTAGGTCTTCTAACTTGGGAAAATTTGATATTTTTGTGACGTAAGCTTTCAAGGCCATAGCGCTAGAGCTTCTGACTTGGGTTATATTTCTTCACTTGGGACCCTAAAATTGAAGCATAAGTATGCTTAAGAGTTGATAATAGAGAATGAGAGACAAGTATAAGAAAACATATTAAGTTCAATGATTTTCCTTCTTTTATAGCACATTTAGCTCAACAATAAGGGCGTGTAAAGTGTACTTTCGCACACTCACCAACCATTGTGTGACATTGGTCAAAATTCTGTATGTTGGGATCATAGTGTGAATGAACATTTGGAAACATAAATTCAAGAAATGGAGTTTGTATCATTACATCACTTCTGGTGATTTCAGGAAGACAAGTAACATATCTAGGCCCAGTAAATCATAAATTAGCTACTCATCATTTCTAGATAATTTAAGAAAAGTTCGAAAAGATTATTTGATCACTTATCGGATGAAATTTGAGATCAGGGGACAAAATTAACATAAGGATTAAAATGATAATTTTACCTTGTGTCAATGGATGGCTACGAGGGTTCACAAACACTAAGTTTGCAAATTGGGTAAATCAATGTTTAACGTTGACTTCTCATAATTTTAGGTAATTTCAAGAGTGTAATCATGAGTCTTTGGTGAAAGATTTTATGATTAATAAACTTCGATTATCTTAATGAGATTGAAATAATCCCAAGTTTATTAGAGCTTGAAATTCATATATCCAAACAGATTCCCCACCTAGCTTTGAAGAATTCAATCCACATTAAGTTAGAATAAATTTAAGATGAAATTAATTGATAGCATTTTAACTTATGTCTTAATTAAGACAAAAGCTGTCTTAATTTTGACAAAAGAATTATTTTAGGACAAATGTTGTCCTAAGCATGCTTGAAAATATGAGAAACATATTTGTCACTAAAAAAGACAAAAATAATTCTCACATTAGTTGCCTAAATTAAACAAGTGTTGTTTTAATTAGACAATAGAATTTTAAGACAAAATTTTGTCTTAATTAAGACAAGTATTGTCTCAATTTGGACAACATTTATTTTAATAATTATTTTTAGTTTAACTACTTTATATTAATGTTTGAATTGTTCAAATTTTTAATTTAAAGAAGTTGAAGAAAATAAAATTAAAACCCTCTTTGTTAGTATTTTCAGGCAAGGAATTTATTTTAGATAAAATTTGATTAAACTAAATTAAATAATCCTAATTACCTAAAGTTTGAATTATTCAAACTTAAGTGAAGCATACTAACCCTATGAGATAGTGTGATGGATGGCCAAGTAGGAAGGAGGAAGGTTTGAAATGTTCAAAACTATATGTCCCTAATTATTTTAATTATCTAAGTGAATAAAGGTTGGAAATTAAAAAAATTTTAATTTCTTAGTTAACCAACTTTCATTAGGAGACTAAATAAGTCAAAAGGGAATTTAATAAAATGAAATTCTTTTATTAGAAATTATATTTAAGCATAACCAATTAGAAAGCTTCACATGTTTTATTTAAGTATCAATTAAAATATGTCTTTATCAATTAAATAATACAATTATTAATTGATAAATTAATTAGATAATTTGATTATCTACTCTTTCACTAGTAGACATGCTGAACCCTTAAATTTTAGGGATGACTATTTTTGAATTGCACTTAAGTGGTCTAGGGTTAGAATATTATAAATATATCTTAAACATCTCTTCAACTAAGAAGGCTTAGCCATCCACATTAGAGATTAGAGAGGAGCCGAAAAACACATTAAGAAAAGAGATAGAAGCACATCTTCCTTACTTTTGTTCTTGAGTGGCCAAGAGCTTGTGTAAAGTGATTGGAGTGTTCCTTGAGTACAATTTCTACACACTATACTTAAGGGAAAGGGAAGGCTTTCTATTTCAATTTTGAGAAAGCTATCTATTCAATTATTTTACCTTTTATTTTCTCTCAATCACTAAATTTATTCACTGTAGGTTCCATGGATTGATGTTTCTCAAAGAATAGGCAGTAAGTGTGCTTGGTTGGGAAGCAAACTGTAAGATTAAAGTGACTAAAAGAGGCATGTGAAACTTATCTGCTCCTTCTTCTACCTTGTTGTGAAGTGGTTTATGCCTATGTGTTTTGTTTTTTGTTGGTTTTACAAGCTTTGAATGTTTTAAAAAAATTAAAATCTATGCTTGTGCCATAAACACTTAGGGCCAATCAGTAGATACAACATGCTCCCCCTTAAGTATGAGCTTGAATTGCATAACCTGCATTTTCACAAATATACCTTTCTCCCCCTTTTGATAACAGTAAAACTTGATGCACATAAGTTATTCAAACATTTATCTAGTAAAGTACTAGCCACATATATAAGTCCACCATACCAAACTTTGACTAAGGTAGATAGGAAATGTCATTCAATACTCAAATCCAAAGTGTAATAATCATCATTCAAGGAATATATCCAAGCAATATATAAGCAGTATCAGCAACTATACACAATGTTCATACCAATAAATGTATGCATCAAGATAATTCATGAAGGTATAACAGTACCAAAATATCCATCAAAATGATCCAAACATGTATAAAACATTAACAAAGAATTCTAGCAAAAAAAAAAATTACATTAAAAGTAAATAAGAGCAATCCCTGTGAGATGACGATCCAGAATGAGTGAGGAGATGAAGAATATGGCCAAGAGTGGACTGTGTAACTTGGTGAAATTGATCAATGGCAGCTTCTTCCTGAATTTGCTATTGCTAAAGATTATGGAGATGAAGGTTGTGGAGGAGCAGTGGAGGAAGAAGGTTGAGCTGGTTCATTAGTAGTTGTGCCATTCTTCCTAACCCATTTACCATCAACTAGAACATAGTGCATAAACCCAAACCTATGAGCATTATAAGAAGGGATTTTCTTCCTCTGTTTCCCAACAGGTAAATTGACATGAAATTTTTTTTAAATTTTTGTAAAAAGTATACTATATGGAAGGCTAGCTAAAGGGTCGAAATCTCTTGCACTTTCAGAATGTATCGGATAATCCAAGTAGACAAATTTACTTCCAGCTTTTTAACAAGGCAGTATACAATGAATGTGTCCTTCCTATTCAGTACATCAAAAGACTTGGTTCTTGGTAAGATGGTGGAGCCAATAATGTGAGCCATGATTTTGAATTCAAAAGAAAGAGCATTTGCTTTAAAACTTTTTAGAAATTTCTTGGCTTCATTATAGGATATTTCAAAATTTTTGACCTAGGTATTTTTGAAAAACCAATTTTCTCCTTCAAAGCTTATCCCAAGAATTCTTTTCAGAATAGACTCATTCAAGATTATAAAAGTACCATCTACAAGTGATTCAAATCCCACTTCAGTTTCTCTTAAACTTGTATAAAATTTTCTAACCAACTCCTCATATATAGTTTCACTTATTTCTAACTAAGGGACCCATCCTTGAAATTCCAAGAAATCTATATTGTCATAATGATTTTGCTCCAGAATATCAAAGTTACTAATCTCCTTGTTTCTATAGGTTTGAATGAAAAGAATTTGTCAAATTTTAATGTGCACTTTAAATCCCAAAACATATCCCTATTAGACTCGAGAAATTGGTTACTTACTGGAGGAATGTTTGGGGTAGAGAAGAGGTTGGCTAAGAGGATTCACCCATTGGGTGTTTTCCTTTTTCTTTCTCGGATAGAGCAGGTTGTGGATTAGTGTCAAAGTTTCTTTCATCTTTAATTTTAGATTCTTCTTGTTCAGACTCCATTTCAATATTGACTTTCTCGCTATCAGGCGCAGGTGACCGTGGTGCTTCATTTTCCATTTCTTCCATGGGTGCTTCGTCTTTACTGAAATCTACCAAGACAGTGGAAGATGGTGGAAGTGGATGAACATGCTATTGTAAATGACCACTTTGTCTTCAGGTAGAGGGGCCCGAGTGGGATATACCACAAGTTTTCACCACTATTGAGAGGAGATGAGGATTTTTACAAAACAAAAAGCGAGTAGACAACGGTTGAAGAGAAAATAGGGAATAGGTAGAGAGAGAAATAGAGAAAATAAAGAAGGTGGAGAGGCGTAAGGGAGAGACCTGAAGGACTGGATTTTTGGAAGAGGTAAGATGTGACTTTTAAGGGGAGAGGAGAAACTAAATAGAAGAATGGTAAATGAAAGCAAAAAGGTGGGAAAAATGTCTCCTTAAAATGCACTGTTTCAATTTTTTAAGAAGGAATTTTAAATTCACTCATTTTTAAGTATCTAAAACATGACTTAGTCACTTACAACTCCTTTGAGTTACATGAAATTCTAGGCACTCAAATTTTCATGTATATCATGCATCAACTATATATATTCATATTCAATCATCACATACATGAATAAGACATGTCAGTACAGTTATGTGAGTTCATAAATCAGCAATCAGTCACCTAAAGCATCTCTTAGTCACCTATAACATCTTTTAGGGGCCTAAAACCTAATTTAGTTACCTAAATTTCTAACACAATATTAAAATCATCCAAAACTTAATCAAACTTTTTAGACAAGAATATCTTTAGAAAATAATCATATAACTTAAACAAGTGTGGTAAAGATCGGACTATGATTGATACGCGATCGGCACAATTTTGCACCTTTTAACAACATAATGTGATAGTAAATGATGAAAGAATATACAAAAATTTGTATGTGAAAGGAAGATGGTGAATGTATTCAATAAAATAATCAGATTTAATTTTTAAGAATGTAATAAAATAGGTCATTAAGAGTATTATGTAAAATATTTGAACCGTAGAAGACAATAGTGAATTGTACCAAAAAAAAATGTACTAAAATTTGTATGCATCAAATTCAGTGTGTTTTTTCAATCCAACGGTTGGATTTTTGATATTTTGAAAAAAAAATTCACATCGATCATTTGTTTTTACTATTAGAAAGAATCAAACTTTCCTACAGATTTTAAAAAATCACAAGAACATTTTTTTCAAAAAAAAGTACCATAAATTTTTTTAGTTTCCTACTAATTTTAACAATTTCTAGGAAAATTTTATTTTTTCAAAAAAAAATTATTTTCTAGCGGATTTCACAAATCCATAGGAAATGTTGTAAATTTCAAATTTTAAAAGGGAAAAATCAAGCTCCTTGGAAAAAGGCACACATTCGAAACTTCTTTTCCGCCTCTTTCTCCAGTACACAAAGCTTCCTCCTTCCTTTTCTGGTTCCTCCAAAGTTGTCCTCCACGCAAGTCCTTGACCTCCAGTCCTCCACCCTTTCCCTCTCTCACTCGCTTTTAGTAGCACTAGATCTTATGAATTCAACTTACAAGATTGTGCCCTGAATATATTATTCTTCAAACCAACTGCAATTTGAGGTAAAAGACAACTCTTTCTTTCAGTATTATATTTTTTGTTCAAAATCTCTCTTGCGTCCCATTTGCTTTCTTTGAAAACAAATAAAAATGAAAAAGGTTAAGGAATAGATAAACAAGTTTGTCTTCCCAACCGATGTGCTTTTTGTTGGTCTCAATTTAGGACAATGAGAAAACTAGAGAATAAATGATTTTTTATTGTCCATATTGTACAAAATTAAATGAAGCATGATTAGGTCTCTAAGTTGTCTCTACGTTCTTGTTGCTTAGATCATAGATACTTGTTATTACTGTATTTCTAGGTTGTCTAATGTATTAATTATTTAATTTGTAATAATTAAAAAATATTATTTACATTTTTTTTGTAAGAGAAATAATTTTAGTTTCCTTAAAATTAGATTGTTAATTAGGGTCGGGCCTGGCGGGCCAACCTTAACTCTTCAAGGGTTAGGGTGGGTTTAGAGATAAAAAAAAAACAAGCCCTAAAAAATCAAGGTCGTTTTTGGCTCAGCTTATTTAAGGCCCGACCCATCAAAGACTAACTCATGACAGGTTAGGTTGAGCCTTGTTAAAACTTTGTTTTTTTTTACAAAACCTCTTTAAGTTTTCACTTTCCTTAATGAATGAAATACAAGTGGTTTTCAAATTCAACATTCCATTCAAGTAAGTGAGCCTTGTGGTAGTGGAGTGCGAAGAGGAATGGAAATTTAAGTTGCAAGATTTGGATGTATTTGATGTAAAATTCTAATTGTTTAAATCTTTATATATTTTAATTTATGTTATCTTTTTAATAGCATGTAATATAACCAATTTGTTAATTGAATTTCTTTGTCATTGTGCTTGAAATGATATAGGAATAAGCATTATTTGAGCGCCAATAGTGACAAATAAAGAGAAGTCTCGGTTAGATCTTTATTTGGATAAGCTAAAACTTGAACTTTAATTTTTTAAAGATTTAAATGTTTTGCAATATTAGAAGGATCATAGACATCAAAGATGAAAATATTTAAGTAGGGGTGGACAACAGATATATTGGTTTTAATTTTATGCTATTGTCTTTGTGGAGTTTAAAAATTGATTAATCATTTTGGTTTTAATTTTATGTAATACAAGCCAATAGTGACATTAAAGATTGATTAATCATTTTGGTTTTAATTTTATACTATTGTCTTTGTGGAGATTAAGTCTATAACAGATTGATTGTGTTTTGTTATGTATGCAAATTTTACATAACTATTAAGAATGATTGATTACTAGTTTATGATTGATTGATAGTTTAGACTTAGTTTTGTTATGAAATTTTATAATTTTTTTTGTATATTGGCATGTTAAAGCCCTTTTAACCTTGTAACTTTATAGGGTTAAGGCTGGCTTGAATTTTTGAGACCCTTTTTGGAAAAAGACTTTTTTGCCTAACTCGTTAAAGCCCAGCTCATCAAGGACCCTTGATTGGCCAGGTTGACCTTAATTGATACTCCTACTTAAAATAGTCCCCAAAATCAATTAAAAATTGGACATAAGATTTGCAATTCATAATTTTACTCATTAGATCGCATAAATTCAACATAACCTTAGATTGGACAATAAATATGAAAGGATCAATGTATTCGTTGTCCACCCCTACTTAAATATTTTCATCTTCGATGTGTATGATCCTTTTAATATTGTAAGACATATAAATCTTTAAAAAATTAAAGTTCAAGTTTTGGTTTATCCAAATAAAGATCTAACTGAGACTTCTCATTATTTGTCACATTGGCTCTCAAATAATGCATACTCCTATATCATTTTAAGCACAATGATAAAGAAATTCAATCAACAAATTGGTTATATTACATGCTATTAAAAAGATAACATAAATTAAAATATATAAAGATTTAAACAATTTGAAACTTACATCAAATGCATCCAAATCTTGCACTCGAATTTCCATTCCCCTTCGCACTCCATTACCACAAGGCTCACTTACTTGAAAGGAACGTTAAATTTGAAAACCACTTGTATTTGATTCATTAGGGAAAGTGAAAACTTAAAGAGGTTTTGTAAAAAAAAACAAAGTTTTAACAAGGCTCAACCCAACCTGTCATGGATTAGTCTTTGATGGGTCGGACCTTAAATAAGCTGAACCAAAAAACGACCTTGATTTTTTAGGGCTTGTTTTTTTGTCTCTAAACCCACCCTAACCCTTGAAGGGTTAAGGTTGGCCCGCTAGGCCCGACCCTAATTAACAACCTAATTTTAAGGAAACTGAAATTATTTCTCTTACAAAAAAATTGTAAATAATATTTTTTAATTATTACAAATTAAATAATTAATACATTAGACAACCCAAAAATACAGTAATAAAAAGGTTCTAAGATCTAAGCAACAAGAATACATAGACAACTTGGAGATCTAATCATGCTTCATTTAATTTTGTACAATATGGACAATAAAAAATCATTTATTCTGTAGTTTTCTCATTGTCCTAAATCGAAACCAACAAAAAGCACATTGGTTGGGAAGATAAACTTGTTTATCTATTCCTTATCCTTTTTCAGTTTTCTTTGTTTTCAAAGAAAGCAAACAGGACGCAAGAGAGATTTTGAACAAAAAATATAATAATGAAAGAAAGAGTTGTCTTTTACCTCAAATATGAAAGAATCAATCAATCAATAAATATGAAAGGATCAAAGATGAAAGTATTTCTGTGAAAGATGGTGGACAACAGATACATTGATTGAAGAGGTAAATGTGAATTTTTCTTCTCTTTTTCATTTTTAACTATCACGTATTTTGAAACAAAAATTACATTATCATGAGGTTCCTTTGTTGAAGGAGTTGAAGATGTCTGACAGATATGCCTCCAATTTAGCTAGATGTGTGAATACAAATGAAGCAAAACTATTCAGGATGAAGAGAAATGATTTTCATGTTTTTATGGAATTTCTTCTTTCAATTGCTTTTGGTCCACTTCCGAAACCAATATGAAAGCCTCTAACCAAATTCAGCTAATTATTTAGATATTTGTGCTCAACGGTGTTACGGGAGAATCATTTATTATAGTTGGAACAAAATGACATTGTTATTCTACTATGTAAGGTTGAGGGTATATTCCCACATGGATTCTTTGACTCCATGGGGTACCTACCAATTCATTTGTCATATATGAAGCTAGGGAAGGTGGGCCCATTCAATACTGTTGGATGTACCCATTTGAAAAGTAACCAACTTTTGTTATTGAATGGTCATGTTAACATATTTTAAATTACATATATCATGTATTGAGGTTGAACTTAAATTGTGCTTTAGGTTCCTTAATAAAATTTAAAAAATGGTGAAAAACAAAGCAAGTGTTGAAGGCTCAATAGCCAAGTATACTTAATTCAAGAGATGTTGTATTTTTCCTCTCATTATTTTGATCCACAAATCTAAACAAGTACAACTAGAATTGGTCACAACGATGATGGAGTTCAAGGTGATGGAATGCAACCAACTCTATCAATCTTCAACTATCGTGGCCACACAGTCGACAAGTGCACAAATAGATGGCTAGAAGATAGAGAAATCGGTGCAGCCTATATACATGTTTTATTAAACTGTGACAAGGTTAAACTATTTCTCGAGTAAGTAGAATGCCAATAGCTTGTTCAATATTCCTCCCTAATGGTTTAAAACTAATATGTTAATGTCCTCATTTGCAATATTTATGTCAAATGCTTGAAAGATGTTTATAGTAATATCAATGACGATGCCTGTCACAACGTGACGGATGGGAAAAATACCACCGTCGTGACCCTAATGGCGATAAAAGGGAAAATACAGAGATAAGAATTGGAGTCGCCACCAATTAATTATAAGGATAATTGGGATCCTTTAAAAATCCAATAACTGGCCCTTGAAACCA
>JASKGM010032283.1:0-25228 GCA_034509205.1 Ceratonia siliqua
ATATAATTAGCTAAATATAATTAGCTAGTCTCTTTTATTTTAACTACTATCAACCAATTATTCTATATATATATATATAATCATATTTTTCCTTTTAGATAATGGCATATCATAATTAAAGAATTTGACGTGAACACATTGTCAAATCTATATATTGACAAAAACCAAAATTCAATTGGTTTAACATTGGTTCATGCAAGGCCATTATTGCGCACCAAGAGCAAGTGTCACAATCTCAAAAAGTCAGGCAACAAAATAGACGAAGTATACCCCAACAACCCACCAATGACCCATATCCCACACACACTTTAAAAAATAAACACAAGGCCGGCAAGCAACAAAGAAAGAGAAGATATAAGATATTAAATATATATTAAGAAACAAACACAGAGAAAAGGTTGAAGAGGAAAAATTAATGGAGGTCTTGATTATCTGTGCTTACCTGAAAGACTCAAGGATAGCAAGTTGAGGATGAAACTGGGACAGTTGACCTAAAGGAACATTAAAACCTTCAACCAAATTGATATTCTGGGGACCTCTTGTTAGGGCAGTGCCAGAAGGAGTTAGGGCAGGGGTGCCCCAAAAGTAAGTGATAGGGCTAGTACATGAGGCTTGTTTGGATTCAAAGGGCATAGAGAAGAGCCGTTTGGCATGGTGTTGAAGTTGGGTCAATAAGGTTAATGGAACCCCATGGTTGACCAAACGGAATAGCCCCCAAGTTTTGCAAGCCTCCTCAAGCTTCTTGTCATGGTTCAAGCATTGGAGATCTATCACTGGTACAGGATCCAGATGCTGATGAGTCGGGTCTATATAGTCATCCGGGTCTGGGTTCTGGTGATGGTGGTTTAAGTGGCGGAGAATGGGAGGATAAGAGTCCAAGTTGCTCATTTGAGAGAGGAAGGCGCTGCTCAGGTTTCAAGGTAGTTTTGGTCGCACTCTTATAAGAGAGAGTGGGTAGGGGACCAAAGCATCTCCAAGGCGACAAGTGTCAATGTGGTCCCACAGCATGTTCCTGACAGAAGGCCCAAAAGATCTACTAAAAGAGTTGGTCGTGGGCCCACTATACTGCTGCACTGTATTGGTGTTTGAGGACTGGTCCCCTTCGTCACAGCTCCTACTTACATACGATAACCTGGACTATATTTACCTTGGTGTTTAGGGTAGGAAATGTTTTATTTTTAATCATACTATATTTTTGGAATTCCATTCCCAAGAATGGGACTTATGAGAAAATTGACATTTGATTGATTATCACTCAATATTTTTAGAATAATACGCTGCATTCTCAATAAAATAATATAGTAAAATTTTTATAAATTAATACTCGATAAATGAATAACCTCTATTATATAATAATTTTTTTATGATTCTAACTTGAGCTAATTAATAAAAAAAAATTAATAATTTTGATAAATTAATAAGATAATACTTTTATGAAAAATTCTTATATAACTCTGTGGTCCCATTCATATCATAGACTAATAATTTGTTAAAATTACAAAAAGAGTAAAATTAACTATGATATTTTCTTAAAATATGACTCTATTGTAACTTGTCTTTTCTTGAAATTTAAATCTAGTTAGATCCAATCTCTAGTTTTTTTTATAGCATTTAGAAGTTCGAGGATTGAATTCTCGAGTTGCAATAAAAAATTATGAAGTGTTGTTGATGCTTTGCGTACTTTTTTGCATGTAATAAGCTCCATAGGTATTGTATTATCCTCAACTTCGTCATCAACAGGATTTGTATTGATGTTAACAACAATTTTTTCTAAACCTTGAACTTCTAAACTTGCATTAATTTTATTAAGGTAATCTAAAAGGTCATTTACATACATTTTATCACGTTAAACCAAATTTTTTATTATTGTTTCAAGTTCATGGATCCTTTTTCATCTAAGAATATATTGAATTGTAAATACACTCTATAAATTAATAAATTATTAATTTATTGATTAATTAATACCTCTTTTAATTAATAGATTTTATATGGTCAAGGCTATTAATTTATAGAGATTTTACTATATTATTCTTCAAGTGAAATATTCTGAGGAATATAATCAACTTTTTCAAAAATACCCTTAATTGAAATAAAAGAAAGTAAAATAGCACAACATATACTCAAAAATATCATTATCCATGAGAGTAAAATAACTCCTAGAATGATAAATAATTCCAACATATACTCACATTGTCCTATATATGAAAGTAGCTAAAAGCAAATAAGTTCACAACTAACTTAATTAACAGTAGAATAGTTACTAGGTGTGTGCTGCTAAAATTTTTTGCACATAAAAATCTTTCAACTTAGGATCAATAGTAAAAAAAAAAAAATATCTACTTCACTTTGATCCTTGGTAATTATTGATCCAGCCCTCTCCCTTTCCATATCAATCAGCCCCTTAACCTTCTTCAATTCTTCAAATAATTGTATCCTCTTTTCTGATCGTTCCTTTTCATGCTTGAAACAACCACAAGGTCACCAATATTTTCTTTGGTCCTCATACACTTTCCAAGCATTTGCATAGTCTCTACAAGTTACTTTATGACAACATCAGTCCCTCTAGTCCTCTTCCGCTTTCCCCTTGCACTTGATGTAGAATTTTGGCCATTTGAAGCACAAATACCAATTAATGTGAGTGGAATAATGGTATGGAGAATGTGGAAGTTGAGTTTTAGCCATAGAATCAATGGGAGCCTCATCTATGTTTACATCATCACCTATAGATAGAGCATCTTCTTACCTCTCTCTATCCATTGCCTCGACTGCATTAGCAAGATCTTCAGCATCTGCCCTCGTGGCTCTGTCCTTTCCATAATCCAATGCCAAGTCATCAAAATGGGAGAATAGAATCTTGAACAAACCTTGAGCATTTGGATGTGACTATAGAGAAAGAGACAAATTAAATAAGTAAAAGGAAGAAGTTGAAACCAAAATAATTTGATGCATGAGAAATGAATAAAGAAAAGCATCCAACAAATGCATAAATGTGATATTAATTATTCTTGGATGTTTCTTCCATTGAGGCTGGTTTTTTAAGCTTGAAAGGAATAGAAGCATGGGTTTTGGGATATTTCTTCCATTGAGGCTTATTTCTCACAGATGGGAATGAAATTTCAAACTTTCATTTACAAATTTTCATTCCCTGTCATCCCTTATGCCTGGTGTTAGCTCAATGGTTTCACATCCCCAATTTCACTAAACATTTTTTAATGATGTCTAAAAAAATAACAAATTGTATAAAGAAGAATCAATATATTACACTCATATTGTAGTCATTAAACTTTTCAGGTACTCATGCATTACAAATGCCATGTTGGAATCAAAAAAATGCATGCCACCTCATTTAAGTGTTGAAAAGTCAAAGGAGCTCACTTTGCATTGGCTAACATTAAGTCATTCGAAGCAAAAGTATTGCAAGATTTAAAAAGGAAAATATGGTAACGTGAGAATCCTTTATGGTAGAGAAATTGAATGGAGTAAATAACAAGACAAGCATTTAATGCTATAACAAATATGTGAAAGACAATTATGGAGATAAGGACAAAAGTACTTATTGCTTTCCCATATACTTTTTCAAGGACCACACACACAACTCCACATCACCACCACTTGGAAAAAGCAAAAAGAATTCAAAATAAAGTATAACCCTCATAGGTAAATGAAGTTGTGACGCACATAACAGAATCACTTTCGGCTGAAGCAAGGAGTGTTGAAGGAAGAAGATGAAGAAGCTACACGAATATGGAAAGATTTCATCTGACTACAAAGAGGATACAAAAAATCAAGTCCTGAAACTTACTACATTGAGCTGTGTAGATCACGCAATATCTGAAAAAGTGAATATATACTTCCCAATGGCTATAAGAAGAAAATGCTAATAAATAGAAGAGCTGAAGGATGGTTTAAGTATTGAAGAACCAAGAGTGAAACTGGTATAGTGAAGCTCTCTCTCATTGTGCTTCATTTCTAAATCTTTTGAGAGTGAGATGCTCAAATTAAAGTGTTCTTCTTTTATCCGATTTTTCTTTTACTACTCTAAGAGATATTCTTTTCTAGAAAAATCAAAGTGTGCCTATTGGATGTATCTGCTCTTCCTAGATAGTATCATAACTTCTTGCTTATCTTTAGAAGTTATATTTTGTGGTTTGGAGTGTAACCACTGTTAACGTTGTTGGTGAGCATTTAGGAAAACCAACTTGTTTATAGTGAGCAAGGAAAAACACTGGTTGCTAGTGATAAGGGAAAACTATGTTGTAATATGTTTTGAGATTAGTGAAAAAATCCCTTGGGAGCCAAGGGCACTAGATGTAGACTCACACAATGTGGGTTGAACCAGTATAAACCTCCTGTTTTAATTTTCTTTTCCTTTTCTCTTTGATTGGTCATCATTTTCAAAAACTTAGTTAAAATATGAAAATATTCCAGTAGGTCACTAAAACTGCTTTTAGTTGACTAAACCAAGTTTTAGGTACCTAAATCCTGAAAACATTTTCAAGCAACTAAAAGAACTTTCAGTTGAAAAAAAACTGGTTGAGGTCTAATCGTTCAAAAATTTATGTGCTTCATCTTTTTTGACTTATTCTTGATTGTAATAAAAATAGTCATGTTGGTATTAATTAAAAATGAAAAATTTTAAAATACCAATTCACCTCTTTCTTGATATTTTCCTAACTTTCATTTAGTATCAGAGCAAGTCTCATTGTTAGTGCTTAACCGCCTAAGTAAATATCTATTTATAGAAAATGTCTCAGCTCCATATTGAGGATTCATACTTCTCTGAAAGACACTCTACTCATCATTCACCCTACTTCAATGGGAAACACTTCAGCCATTGGAAAGCAAGAATGAAGATCTTCATTAAGGCTACAAATTTTGATGCCTGGGAAGTTATAAAGAATGGGGCCTTCTATTCCAAAGAAAACAGAAAGTGGCAGAGAAGTTGACAAACCAAGAAAGGAGTGGATCAAGGAAGATATCAAATTGGTACAAGTCAATGCTTGTGCAATCAAAATACTGTTATGTGCTATGAGTGGTATTGAATATGATAAAATATCAAGCTATAACAACACAACAAATGTGGGACAAGCTTGAAATTACTCATGAGGGAACAAATAAGGTGAAGGAAACCAGGATCAACCTAATGGTACATCAGTATGAACTATTCATGATGAAGGATGAAGAATCCATTGAAGATATGTCAGATAGATTGTCTAAAATTGCTAGTGAATTGAAAGCTCTTGGTAAACCATATTCATATGGTGATCAAGTCAGAAAAATCTCGTGTAGTCTACCTAAGCCTTGGCAATCAAAGGTGGATACTATTGAAAGTGGGGATCTCAACTCCTTAAACCATGATGTGCTGCATGGGATTCTCATTGCATATGACAATACTCACTTATAGAGATATAGAAAGGATGAGATCAAGGCTATAAAATCCCTTGCATTAAAGACCAATGAAAGATAGGATGATGAACCTGAAGAAGAAATAGAAATAGAAGAAGGTAGAATGGAAGATTGGACACTGTTTGGTAAAAAGGTTGCAAAGTTCTAGCAGCTTCGTCAGACTAAGAAATTTATTCCAAGAAAATCAAAAGGAGAGAGTAGCAAGAGTAATGTAACCTTTTATGAATGTGGTAAACCTAGACATGTACGTTCAAATTGCCTCAACCTCAAGAATAACACTACAAAAAGGGCACAAAAGAAGAAAGTTATTATGGCTACTTGGAGTGATGAAGATATTGATGAGGAGAAGCAAAATGAAGAAGAAGAGAACTAGTGGTTCATGGCTTGTGAAGATGACATCAATGAGGTAATAAGTTCCTTATATGATACTCCTTCTTATGAACGTCTTAATGCTCAAGTAGGTGATCTATTAGTTGACATAGATTCCCTTATTACTGCTTACTCTAGATTAACTAAGGAAAAAGAAAGTCTTGAAATTGAATTTAAAAATCTACTAAAAGATAATATGTTTCTCACAAAAAATTGCTTTCTTGAAAGAAGAAATAGACAAGTATGAAAATCATATTGTGAAGAATCTGCTAAAAGAAATTGAGATGCTGAAATATAAAATCAATCTTGCATGTTCTCTAGATGATAGTAGGAAAATGCATGATAATCCTAGACCTTCAAATAGTGAAAATTCTTCTATTAAACTGAAAGGAAAACAGAAAAAATCTATCACTAAAAATTATGATTTTTGTCATGATACTGGTCATGTAAGTTCATCTTGCTATTTGAAAAAAAACAGTAGTTGTAATAATATGATATGGTTGCCCAAGAATGCATTGGCACCAACAACTAACCCTAAAGGACCCATGAAAAATTAGGTACCTAAATTTGATTGATTGTCATTGTAGGTGTGCCTAAAGTCCAAGTCAACCAGCTCACATTAGTATTTGGACAATGGATGTTCCCGGCACATGACAGGAGACTCCACAAAATTTATTAGCTTTCAAGAAAAGGATAGAGGTTTTGTCACATTCGGTAACAATGGTAAAGGAAGAATTATTGGCACTGGAAAATTTAAAATACATGATACTTGCTTCATTAATCATGTTGTATTAGTTGAAAATCTAAAGCATAACCTCATTAGCATTAGTCAACTATGTGATAATGGTCATAGAGTTTGAATTTGAGTCAAAGCTCTCATGCATTGTGCATAACATATCAAATAACTGTGTTGTTCTTGTTTGTCGTCAAAGTGAAAATGTATATATATTTGATCTTGAAAATATTTCTTCAAAAGAAATTAAATGTGTTTCATCCACTCAAGATGACTCATGGCTTTGGCACAAGCAACTCGGACATGCCAGCATGCATCTTATATCTAAAATTTTGAAACTTGATTTAGTTATGGGGCTACCCAAAATAAATTTTGAAAATGATCATATAAGTGATGCATGTCAAATGGGAAAGCAAACCAAATCCTCTTTCAAATCTAAAAATGCTGTCTCTTCATCCAAACCTCTTGAACTTCTCCACATGGATCTTTTTGGACTAACACAAACTCACAGTCTTGGTGGCAAGAAATACGAATTTGTCATTGTAGATGATTATTCTAGATTCACTTGGGTATTATTTCTGTCACATAGGGATGATGCATATAGAGTCTTTGAGATATTTTTCAAAAGAATCCAGAAAGAACATGAATTGAATATTTTGAAAATCCAAAGCGACTATGGAAGAGATTCCAGAATAAAGACTTTGAAAATATTTGCAATAGCCATGGTGTTTCACATAATTTCTCATATCTTAGAACCCCACAACAAAATGGTGTGGTAGAAAGAAAAAATAGGACCTTACTTGACATGACTAGGACTATTCTTTGTGAAAACTCTCCTCCTAAGTACTTTTGGGTATAAGCTGTAAATACAGCATGTTATATTTTAAATATATGTCTCATTAGACCAATTCTTAGAAAAACTCCTTATGAACTTTTAAAGGGAAGAAAACATAATGTGGGTTGTTTTCATGTTTTTGTATGTAAATGTTTCATTCATAGCAATGTCAAAAGTAATATTGGTAAATTTGATGCTAGAGCCAATGAGGGAATTTTTCTTGGGTATTCTGCCGATAACAAAGCATATAAGGTATACAATAAGAAGACTCTTGTTGTAGAAGAATCCTTGCATGTTATATTTAATGAGTCTAATCCTCTTCTTAAAAGAAATTTAGAAATTGATGTAGATGAAGAAGTCCTAGACACAACTGAGATTATAGAACAATCTAGAAATGATGTGACTATTCATGCAACAGAAAATGAACAACAAACAGAGAAAAATATTGATCATCTTGAAGATGAGATGGCACCTGCTGTAATAAATTTAAAGGCTCATAGGGAATGGAAAAATGATGCAAATTATCCTATGGACTTCATTATTAGCAACCCAAATGAAGGATTAAGAACAAGGTCATCATACAAGCATGCCAACAACCTAGCATTCATATCCCAAATTGAACCAAAAGGCATTGAAGAAGCTTTAAAAGATGAAAGATGGATCCTTGCTATACAAGAGGAGTTAAATCAATTTGAAAGAAATGAGGTATGGTCTCTTGTTCCAAAACATACTATTCATACTATTATTGGAACAAAATGGGTGTTTAAAAGCAAGCTTGATGAATATGGAAATATTATTAGAAATAAAGCTAGACTTGTAGCTCAAGGTTTTTCTCAAAAGGAAGGAATTGATTTTGATGAGACATATGCTCCTATAGCTAGGCTTGAATCTATTAGTATGCTCCTTGCTTATGCTTCCTTCAAAGGATTTAAAATTTTTCAAATGGATGTGAAAAGTGCCTTCTTAAATGGGTATATAAATGAGGAAGTCTATGTAAGACAACCTCCTGTCTTTGAGAATGAAATATGCCCAGATCGTGTTTTCAAACTTTCAAAAGCTTTATATAGGTTAAAACAAGCTCCTAGAGCTTGGTATGAAAGGCTGAGTAATTTTTTGCTGGAAAATGGATTTAAAAGAGGAAACATAGACATTACTCTCTTTACTAAACAATTAAATGATGATTGCTTGCTTGTACAAATTTATGTTGATGATATCATATTTGGGAGCACTAACAATCTGTTATGTGAGGAATTTGCTAATCTCATGAAAGGAGAATTTGAAATGAGTATGATGGGTGAAATGAACTTTTTCCTTGGAGTTCAAGTAAAACAAACCTTTGATGGAACGTTCATCAACCAAGAAAAAATATACCAAGGAACTCCTAGAGAAGTTTGGGTTGGACAAGGCTAAGCCTATGGGAACACCCATGAGTCCTTCCACAAATCTTGATAGAGATGAAAAAGGTAAAGCTGTTGATGAGAAAAAATTTAGAGGTATGATTGGATCCCTATTATATTTGACAGCCAGCAGGCTTGATGTATTGTTCAGTGTATGTAAATGTGCTAGATTTCAAGCCCAACCAAAAGAATCCTACCTGGTAGCTGTTAAAAGAATTTTTAAATATCTCAATGGAACTCAAAGTTTCAGTTTATGGTATCCTAAAACTAACTACTTTGATCTAGTGGGATATTCAAATGCTAACTTTGCAGGTGACAAAGTGGATAGAAAGAGTATTAGCGGCTTTTGTGAGTTTCTTGGAAGCTCACTTGTGTCATGGCATAGTAAAAAGTAAATTGCAGCAGCACTGTCTACTGTTGAAGCTGAATATATGGTAGTGGGCAGTTGTTGTACTCAAATTTTGTGGATGAACCAACAGCTTGAGGATTATTCATTATCAATTAAAGATGCCCCCATCTTTTGTGACAATACAAGTGTCATTCATCTTACTAAAAGTCCAGTACATCACTCATGTACAAAGCATATCAAAATACGGCACCATTTTCTACAAGATCATATCATAAGAGGCAATATCCAAGTGAAAAATGTGCATACTAATGAACAACTTACTGACATTTTTACAAAACCATTACTAGAGGCAAGATTCACCATATTGAGAAAAGAAATTGGGATGATAAAGGGTTTGGAATAGACCTTGGTATGTTTTTTGAGCCTTGAATACATATTTTCTAGAATAATATTTGATATATGTGTTTTTTTTCTATTGATATTGAAGTCTGGAGAATTTGATTATGTTTTGAAGTATTTTTAATTTTATGCTAAAGTTTTAGGTAATAAATTAGGTTTTGGCCCTTAAATGTTGTTTAAGTTAACTAAAAGGTTAGTTATGTTACAAATTCATATCAATATATGACTACTTTGATATGTTTGTTTCTATGATACTTGGATGTGTGAATTTGAAACTGAAACTTGCTGTTTGCATGAATCTAAAGTTTTAAGGTGACTAAAAGCTATTCTAGTCGACTAAATCCTGTTTTAGTTACCTAAAACTGAAAGTCAATATGTGGTAAATGAAACATTGCTTTTTTTTTTTTGGCCCTGTCATAACTAATTTGAACTACTCACGATTTCTCAAAAACCACACCCTGACATTTCTCCACTTCCCAACATTTTTCTTTTGTCTCATTCAATTCTTTAATGATTTCCTTGGACTTCAAGTATGATGGGTGAAATGAACTTTTTCCTTGGACTTCAAGTAAAACAAACCTTTGATGGAACATTCATCAACCAAGAAGCAACATGTGGTTTTCCTTGCTCACCACAAACAAGTTGGTTTTCCTAAACGCTCACCAACAACGTTAACAATGGTTACACTCTAAACCACAAAATATAACTTCTAAAGATAAGGGAGATGCTATGATGCTCTCTAGGAAGAGCAGATACATCCAATAGGCACACTCTGATTTTTAAAGAAAAGAATATCTCCCATAGTAGTGAAAGAAAAATCAGATGAAAGAAGAACACTTTGATTTGAGCATCTCACTCTCAAAAGATTTAGAAATGAAGCACAATGAGGGAGAGCTTCACTATACTAGTTTCACTCTTGGCTCTTTGATACTTCAACCATCCTTCATCTCTTCTATTTATTAGCATTTTCTTCTTCTAGCCATTGGGAAGTATATCTTCACTTTTCCAGATATTGCATGATCTGCATAGCTCAATGTAGTAAGCTTCAGGACTTGATTTTTCATATCCTCTTTGTAGTCAGACGAAATCTTTCCACATCCATGTAGCTTCTTCATCTTCTTCCTTCAACACTCCTTGCTTCAGCCAAAAGTGATTCTGCTATGTGCGTCTGAACTTCATTTTCCTATGAAGGGTTATACTTTAGTTTGAATTCTTTTTGTTTTTTCCATGTAGTGGTGATGTGGAGTTGTGTGTGTGGTTCTTGAAAAAGTATATGGGAAAGTAATAAGTACTTTTTTCCTTTTCTCCATAAATTCCTTTCACATCTTTGTCATAGTATTAAATACTTGTCTTGTTATTTACTCCATTGAATTTCTCTGCCAAAAAGGATTCTCACGTGACCATATTTTCCTTTTTAAGTCTTACAATACTTTTGCTCCAAATGACTTAATGTTGGCCAATACAAAGTGAGCTCCTTTGAATTTTCAACACTGAAATGAGGTGGCATGCATTTTTCTGATTCCAACATGGCATTTGTAATGCATGAGTATCTGGAAGTTTAATGAGTAAAATATGAGTGTAATATATTGATTCTTCTTTATACAATTTGTTATTTATTTAAACATCATTAAAAAATGTTTAGTGAAATTAGGGATGTGAAACCATTAAGCTAACAATCTCCCCATTTTTATAATGTCAAAACAAAATGCAAAATTGAATTCTCACAATGCAAACAAATTATCACAATGTAATTTATCAAATTTAAGTTTGACTCCCCTGATTGTGATATTTGGGCTCCCCCTCAATAATTGCATTGATGCTACTAAGGCTCCCCCAGAATATGAGTTTAATCTGCATTGTGTAACAAAAGAACCTTTCTCCCCCTTTTTTTGACAACACTAAAAGAGAGGTCCTACGTCATAGGGTTAGACAAACACATATACAGGTAGTAGAGATCCAACATTCCATGGAGGAAGGAAAACATGTAGGGTGTAAATCCCAATAAAAGACACCTCACAGAAACAAAATCAAGGATCACAGGAAATGCAAGGAGTCACATGTACTGGAATAAAAGGTCATACCCAACAAGATATAACAATGACATTCAGTGAGTAGAATAAAATGATCCAGTAAACAATATCCAACACACAAAAAAAATAGTATTGAAACATAAGCAAAAATATATATATATTAAATACTAAGCTAACAACGGCCTCCGTGTGATATTGACCTAGAGAAGGATAGGAGATGAATGATGTGGGCAAGGCTGTTCTCAGTAGATTGACGGAAGTGAGCCAAGTCAATTTGTTGTTGAAGTTGATTATGTAGTAAATCATCTAATTTAATCTGAAACACACGAGCCATGACCAAAGAGTTACTCTGTTGATGTTGAAGCTATGTAGTAAGATTGTCAATCTTGTTTTCTATACGTTGTAGAGATTTCAAAGCTTGTTCAACCTTAGATGTAGGGGCTTCCAAAGCAAGAAATGGTCCAGGAGGCATGGATGGAGGCGATTTAGGGTTGTTGGAAAAGGAAGAACATGGAGGGTTAGGGAAAGGGGTAGATGGAGTAGAGTCTTTAGGCATGGAATCACTCTTCCTAACCCATTTGCCTTCAACAAAGACATAGTGCATGAACCCAAATAGGTTGGCATTATAAGAAGGAATTTTCTTCCTTTGTTTCTAAATAGGGAGAGTTACATGAAAATACTTGAATATTTTGGTCAAAAGCATGCCATATGGAGACAACCTAATGGATCAAGATCAGTTGCACTTCCAAACATATATTTAAGAATCCTAGAGGATAGATTGATCTTCAAATGTTTTATAACACAATACAGAATAAAGGAATCTCTCCTATTTAGGACATCAAAGGATTTGGTTCTTGGCAGAATGGTTGAGCCAATAATATGAGCCATTATGCGAAATTCAAAAGAAAGAGCATTGGCCTTAAAATTTTTTCCAGTACACAGATCAAGACATTCAATGAGAAAACTCATGGCATCAGAATAAGATATTTCAAAATATTTTACCCATGTATTTTTGAAAAACCAATTTTGACTAGTAAATGAAACACCATGAATTCGTTGAAGGATTGACTCATTTAAAATGATAATAGTACCATCAACCAAGTATTCTAAGCCATCTTTAGTTTCACTTAAATTGGCATAAAATTTTCTAACTAAGTGGTCATAAACATGCTCATTGATTTCTAAAAGAGGAATCCATCCTTGGAAGTCAAAGAAATTTCTGATGTTGTAATGATTTTCTTCCAAAATGGTAAAGTTAACTAATCTTCATGTGGCAATGGTTTTAGCAGAAAAGTATTTCTTAAAGGATATTTTGCAATCAGAATTCCAAAACTCATCCCTATTAACCTTAGAGAAAAACTTACTTTCAGGAAGATTGTGTGGAGATGGAGGAAGTGAAGGGTAAGAGGATTCTCCCATTAGATGTTTCCCTTTTTGCTTCTCGGACAGAGGAGTTTGAAGTTCAGTGTCTAAGGGATTTTCTTCTTCAGTTTTAGACATTGTGTGGTCAAAGCCCATAATTGTATCAGAATCTTTGTTTCCAATCCCTGTAGCTTCTAAAGACGCATCTTCTTCACTTAAGTCGACCCATACAAGAGTATATGGTGGAAGAGGGAACATGGGTACTCTTAAATGGCCACTGCGCCTTCGGGTGGAAGGAGTAGAGTTAGGTACCCCATGGGTTTTCACCATTGTTAACGGAGAAGGCTTTTGGAGAAATAAAAATGGTGGTTATCAGAGGAAGAATGTGGAAGGATAGAGAGAAGAGTGAAAGAGAAGAGTGAGAAGGAAATCAAATGTTAGGGTGTGGTTTTTGAGAAATCATGAGTAGTTCAAATCAGTTATGACAGGGTAAAAAAAAAAAAAAGCAATGTTTCATTTACCACATATTGACTTTCAATTTTAGGTAACCAAAACAGGATTTAGTCGACTATAATAGCTTTTAGTCACCTTAAAACTTTAGATTCATGTAAACAGCAAGTTTCAGTTTCAAATTCACACATCCAAGTATCATAGAAACAAACATATCAAAGCAGTCATATATTGATGTGAATTTGTAACATAATTGACCTTTTAGTTAACTTAAACAACATTTAAGGGCCAAAACCTAATTTAGTTACCTAAAACTTTAGCATAAAATTAAAAATACTTCAAAACATAATCAAAATTTCCAGACTCCAATATCAATAGAAAACAAACACATATATCAAATATTATTCTAGAAAATATGTATTCAAGGCTCAGAAAACATACCAAGGTCTATTCCAAACCCTTTATCATCCCAATTTCTTTTCTCAATATATCTGATCTTTTTAAAATTTGACATGCAATATTAACATGGTAATTAATTTGGTTTCAATGGTAGGATCAATGAAAATTACATCTTAGAATGAGATATTAAGAGGTAGGTCTAAGTATATCAATTTTCATACATGTGTCAATTTATTCTTCCTATTATATATATATATATATATATTAACCTTCTTATTGTGTTATGGAAGTTAATAGTCTCTATTTTTTTTAGTCCAACCAAAATATTAAATTTTTTTCCCTTTAAAAGACGCTCAATAAATACATGGTTATATTGATTATTTCATTTAAAAAATACAATAAATATAAAAATATTTAAATATTTTTACATTTTGACACTAAAATTAACAAACTAACATATAATGAGTTTTAAATATTTGTAAACTAAATCATACACTACGAAAAATTTTGAGAATAATGCTAAATTCTCTTGTAAATTTCAAAATAAAAAGTCAATTTAGTCGTATAATTTTACTAAAGTGCTTTCATAAGTATTGAATTTCATATCAGTATTATATTTTATAGTAATATCTTCTTTGTTCTTGTGTTTCAAATAATTTTAGTAAGGTTCCTTAAAAAAAAAACTTGTTTTTTTGCCCAAGATAGAAATTTCATTGATGAATGAAAGCAGGGGTATTTCACCCCAAGTACAACCAAAATATAATTTAGTTAGATTCCAACATGACTCTCTTGTTAGATTATAAAAATATAGAAGAATATAAAGAGGGGAAAAGAAAAAAGTTACTTCACAACAGGGGGGTCTAGGACTTCTGAGCATTTGAGAACTCTTATGCTGAACAAAGAGCATGTTACAGGATGTTGGCAAGGGAGTAGCTCACCTATTTGAAAACTACTTCATTTCTTTGTCTCCACTATTGCCAAAGTATGTGTGCTACCAAGGGGAGAAGCTCTGAACTTTGGTGATTCCATAATAACTAGTAACAAAGATTAGTCCACCAATTTTTAAAAGTCATGGAGCAAGCTTGTTGCAAATAGATGTAGAGGTGAGGAAAACCATACAGACCTTGCAAAAGGGTAAGAGGCTAGGATATGTGGAATGGATTCCTTGGGTGCACCACAGGCCAAGCAAGTGGCATTTGCATGTTGAAATCCACACTTAGTAAACTGCTCTTTGGATGCTAATCCTTCTTGACAAGCCTTCCATATGAAGACTTTGATATTCTTAGGTATTTTAAGTTTTCGTAGGCTCTTCCATGTCACTTCTTCAATGGGATTAAGGTTTTGGGCCAATTTTGAGTGAAGTTCCTAAAGCGCAGTGGTATATCTAGACTTGATAGTGTATGAGCCAAACTTTGAGAATGCCTAATTAGCTTATCCTCACTCTTTTCAATTTCCTCTTTCATTATGACATCAGCAATGGCAGGTGCAAAGATTTCCCTCACTTGTTCGGGTTTCCACATACCTAGGGGTCAGTCAAAAAGATAGTTCACATGATAGGAGTGGAGCCAAGGGATAGGGAGCCCTTCAATAATAAGGGGGTGGGCTAGTGTTAGCTTTTATAGTCTCAATAGAGTTTTGATTAATGTCTTCCAAAAATATCAAAATATAAAGCATGATACTACACCAACTTTAATAAACAGTATTTTTGGAGAAAAAATACAAGACATCAAAAAGATCCACGTAGGTAAAGGACACAATTTGAAATATACAAAAATGACAAGTGGTGGCAATCTTGAACAAAAGAATAGAAGATCAAAGTGTATTGGGCATTAAATGAAAGTTTCATTAGGTCACTTTGCACATGCCTCAAAGACAGCCAAACACCTGTGCAAGAAGAAAAGAGGTATTTCCCTGAGCTAAAAAGTGAATACGCCATTTGTTGTTTGTCAGAGAAAATCAACCTCAAGTGAAAATGGCTCGAAGTGATCGGCACATGAAAAGATCAGTAGCCCATCTATCAAAAATTTCAATTTCAAAGTAGCCTGCAAAGAAGATATAAGAAGATCTTTCATGGAAGCAAATCCCAAGCAGAAAGAGAGAAGTAGCAATGAATATATTTTAACTGCTAGAAGGAGGCAAAGATAAGTAGAAGCCATAATGCTACAATAAAAGTATCAAAGATACGGAATCAGAAAAACTACATCTGTTTCATGCTAAAACTTTCATACTTCTCTGTATACTAATTTGTCATTAAATGTTTGAGAGAACCATTATCATAGAAAACTAGTGTGAGCCCTTTTGTATACATATACTCTGCTAGAAAGGAATTTACCCATTTTTATTCTCATTCAAAGAAGTCCTTTGTGGTGAGGGGAGAAAACCACTAGGTATCGTTGTGGGTGATCATTGGGAAAACCATCCTGTTAGTAGTGAATAGAGCAAATCATCAGTTTCTAGTGAGCTGTGAAAACTAGCTGTACATTGTTGAAGCATAGTGAAAAAATTCCTTGAGAGTCAAGGGGACTGGATGTAGACTCACTTATTATGGGTCAAACCAGGATAATTCTCTGTGTTGAAATCTTCTCCTTGCTCTTTAAATTTATTTTCATTGCACTGTTGTTTAATTAGTTAGTTGACTGAAAGTTTAAGTTCACTAAATCTTACACTTAATCTCTATTTAAACTTTAACTTATCAGTTTAATCTGACATTCTCAAAGAGAGTAGGTGAATTAACTGTTGTTACAATTGTTTGAATTCTTTATACCAAATAGGAAAAGTGAAAAATATATATAAATATTAAGAAAAACAATTCACCCCCCACTTGTCTTTCAACCAATAGGTAGCCATGGGAAGTTATATATTTCCAAGGTAGAATTTTTGCCAATCTTCCATCTAGTCCCCTAGCAATGATCTTTCTTCCTTCTAGGATACTTCGCCATACTTGAGACGGCCCAATCCAGCCTGCAGGAATGATGAGGAGGGAAAATATTAATTTAAAAATTTATATTCTTTGACATGAAATCATACATTTATGTTCTTTGACAATATACCCACACAACTTAAACATATATGCCAGCACAAGAAATCATACATTTGTGTTCTTTGACAATATAAAAATTAGTAAAGAACTAAAAGTATGTAAAGAATTCAAGACTCTTTGATATTAGCAACTTTTTTGTTGTTGCCTATAAATCTACTAATTAATTTAGCAAGAATATAAAAAAAATAGAAATTACTTAAATTTTAAAAATGTTACTTCATGGAAGCATAAAGATATAAAATCGCATGGGTGATGACTATATGAAGAATTGAATTAAAGTCACAATTGCTGTATATTTATAACTCATTTAGTAATTTAATATATTGATATCTTATATTTTTTAATATTGTAGACACTATATGATATATAGTATCAACTTATAAAATATCATAATATTTAAAATTTCATATTAAGTATGACAATTAAAAAATTTTAACATTATTTTATTCAAGTTACAAAAATTAAAAATTTAAGAATGTCATGTTTTGATGATTATTATATAATATAAAATGTCACCCAAAATTGTTAGTGATAACATTCTAAGAGAACTAAACAGAGTTGCAGAAGAAGCTTATGAGGAAGAAGGAAAAGAGAAACTAAGAAATCATTCTATTATTCCATTCTTACTACAAAGACTAGGATACATGTATATATAGCATTGAACTAACACGGTAGAGCAGGTATACACATAACTACATTCAGTTAAACTAACAGAATGAGATGCTTCTCGATTATGAGTGTAATCTAACAAGTTAAGTTAACACATACAATATTCAATCTCTAACACACTCCCTCAAACTTAGGGTGTGAGTTCTTCCACTCTAAGTTTGTTCCTTAAGTCCTTGAACTTGAAGTCGGAGATTGCTTTTGTCAAACAATCTGCAACCTGATCTATTGAAGGAATATGATGAACAAAAACTTTCTTTTGCAAAACTTTCTCTCTGACAAAGAATATATCAAGTTCCACACGTTTTGTTTTAGAATGTAAGATTGGATTTTCTAAGAGAATTATTGCACTTAGGTTATCACAGTAAACAATATGAATAGCACCATTTGTTTCACCTAATTCATGCAAAAGAGATTGTGACCAGCTAATCTCAGTCACCACATTAGCTAAACTCCTGAATTCAGCTTCTTTGCTTGATCTATACACACTGTATTATTTTTTTGAAGACCAAGAAACAAGATTACTACCATAATAGACACAATTTCCTGAGATATACCTACTGTCAACAGGATCAGCAGCCCAGTCTGCATCATAATAGCCAATTAGATGTGCGGATGTAGACGTTCTTAATTGTAACCCATGGTTCAAAGTTCTAGTTAGCTATCTCAAGATTCTCTTCACGACTTTCCAATGAGACTGTAGTGGAGCATGCATAAATTGACATACTTTGTTGATAACATAGGCAATTTCAGGCTTAGTCATAGTGGCATATTGTAGAGCTCTAACAACTTATCTATAAAGATGAAGGTCTTCCACTTGCTCACTACCATAATCAAGGATTTTGAGGCTAGCAGTCATTGGTGTTGCAAGAGGCTTAGTTTCTTCCATTTTAGCTTTTACAAGAAGATTTCTAATATATTTAGACTAAGATAAATGGTTTCCTTAACTTCCTTCACTGTGATAGGTTGCACTTCAATGCCAAGGAAGTAATTAACTAGCCCTAAGTCCTTCAATGCGAATTCTTTATTTAATTTGGAGATTAAATTTGCAACTTCTGTTTCTGACCCTCCAAGGATGAGAATATCATCCACATAGACTATAACATATATTGTAAAAGGAGTATGTTTAATGAAAAGTGAAGAATCACATCTTGCAGCGGTGATACTAAACTAACTCAATGCTTGTGCAAGCCTCCCAAACTAAGCTCTTGGAGCTTGTTTGAGTCCATATAATTCTTTGTCCAATTTGCACCTAAGAGGTGAACTACCTACTGTACCTTGAACTTCAAAACCTGGTGGTTGAAGCATAAAAACCTCCTTATGCAATTTTCCATTCAGAAATTCATTATTAACATCTACTTTATGAATGGACCAGCCTCTTTTAAGAGCAATTGATAGTAGAACTCTTATGGTTGTAGGTTTTAGAATAGGACTAGAAGTATCTTGAAAATCAATTCTAGCTTATTGATGAAATCCCTTAGCCACCAACCTTGCTTTTAGCTTTTTGATACTGCCATCAGCATTTTCCGTGACTCTGAAATCATACTTACAACCTATAGGTTTTCTATGACCTGGTAGGGGAACTAGAGACCAAGTGTGATTACTTATGAGTGCCTTGTATTCTACATTCATAGCCTGCTTCCACTCAGGACTAGATAAAGCTTCAATGGATATGGTTAGTTCTTTAATTGTCAAGAGACCCTTAGGCTTTAAAACACCAGCTCTTGCCCTTGTGACCATGGGGTGATGGCCAAGATGGTAAAGAAGGAGTAAGAGAATTATCCTACAGAGATGAATTGTAAGTAATGATGGGTTGTGAAATATTACAGGCAGGAAAACAATCTTCAATGGTGTACTTAGTTGGGGCATTTGGGAATGTATAGCTAGAACAGCCATTTTGTCCTGGCATAGAGGTGTTAGATACACTATGAGGTTGATGACAATCAGTAGGTAAATTTTCATCAGTAAAAGCCAAGGTAGGACAGTTGTGGTTGGTACTGGTAGAAGGTAAACCTTCATATGAGCAATGCTAACTCAAGAAAATAATGAAAAGAACTATTTTTAGTTTCACAGTGATTCTCACACCCATTAATTGAATTGGCATAGGAAGGGGAGATGGGACTAGGTGAAGGTAAAATAATAGTAAGTGGTATAGAAGGAAAATAATTGAATTGAGACTGAGGAGTTTGTGAAGTGACACAAGATTTTCGTGGAAAGAAATGCTCATTAAAGGTAACATCTTTTGAAATATAGATTCTTCCATTAGGACTGAGACACTTATAGCCTTTATGGTTAGGGGAGTAACTAAGAAATGTGCATTGTAGGGACCTAAATTGAACTTTTTTGGTGTTATAGGGTCTGAGCTTAGGAAAGCAAGCACAACCAAACACCTTGAGAAACTTATAGTCAGGAAGGGACTGAAATAGAAGTTGGTAGGGAGATTTGTAATGGAGGGACTGTGAGGGATGTCTGTTGATGAGTAATACAGCTGTTCGAAAGGCTTTAGCCCAATATTTGAAGGGTAGGTTGCTGAGCAAGTAAAGAAAGCCCTACTTCAACATGTTTGTATTTTTATTCTGCTGTACCATTTTGCTCATGAGATTGAGGGCATGAAATTCTATGATTAATGCCATGATTAGCTAGGAATGAGGCTAAAGACTTGAATTTCGTTCCACCATCACTTTGAAGGGACTATATTTTGGAATTAAATTGATTTTCTACAAGGTTTTTAAAAGCAACAAAGGTTATGTAGGCCTTTGACTTAGCTTTCAGCATATAAATCCAAGAATATTTTGTAAACTCATTAACAAATATAATATACTATTTGAAACCCTCAATGGAAGGAGTAGATGATGGTCCCCACAAACCATAGTGGATGAGTTGTAATGGATGTGTATATACTGTGTAAGTGGCTGGAGATGGTGATTTATGCAATTTACCAAGGCAACAAGATGAAGAAAAAAAAGGGCATATTTATTAATTGCTGGCATATTACAATGTTTAAGAACATGGGATACAACAAGCTTAGAGGGGTGGCCTAACTGATAGTACCACAATTGAAAATTAGACAAAGGTAAGCTTGGAGATGATTGAGGCAAGCTTGACTGAAATGACTGGGACAAGCTTGACATGTTGCCTTGCATAGGTTGAACTTAGTGAGGTGTGGTGAAAAGGTGGTCGAAGACATAAAGATCATATCTAAGGATTCCCTGAAGAAGTATAGCCTTGGTAGCCTTATTTTTAACAAAGCAATGGTTAGAATGAAACTAAAAAAAGACACCATTTTCCCTAGCAAACTGAGACACACTAAGTAGATTTTTAGTGATGCAAGGTATATGAAGTAAATTGTGTAATTTGAAAGTTTGGCATCTAACAAGAGAAGACAAATAAGAAGAACCAATATGCTGGATAAAGAGGCCATTACCATTACCCATAAGCACCTTCTTCAGCCTACAATATCCATGTTTAACTAGCAAATTATCTACATCTGTAGTAATGTGGTTTGTAGCACCTAAATCAGGATACCAGCATGTTCTCGGAATGGGATCATTGACATTCATATGCATGCCATTGAATTTAGCAAATAAAGTAGGATGTTGAGTCTATTAGTTATTAGATCTTTTTGCAATATGTACAGCAGGTTAAGTGAAAGGTTGATGGTACGGGTTATTTGAGGGCATTTAAGAAGTAGGTACAGAAGGTGTACCTTGTGTAGATCCTCCTTGTGCAACAAAACCACCCTGATAAGTTTCATTAGATCTGTGATAGCAATAATATGCTAAGTAACCATACTTCCCACACACTTGACATTGTGGCCTATCTTTTCCTTGGCCTCTTCCTTTATTATTAGAATTAAACCTTCCTCCTCTTGAGGAGTTGTTATAGCCTATGCCTAGATTGTACTCTTGACAATTAAGAAACTGTGTTGAATAGTTATTGTAACCATATCCAGATCTACGTGAGTAATTGGTATTTGGAAGACTCTTTTGGTTGGATGAGTATGAACCTTGAGAAGACATGACTTGATTGGCATTATTAGGCTTCTGGTATGTTGCAACATTTACAGAAATAATATCTAAGGACTTTGAGTGCCTCTCTAGTCTACTTTCTTGTGCCAGTAGAAAAGTCTCAACTTCTTCCACTGTAACTAAGTCAAATTTGGATAGAATAATAGTCACAAATAGATCAAATGCTTTTTCTAAGCCATCAAGAATGGCATCAACGTGATCAAATGAATAAATTGGATGGCCACAGCAATGAGTGCATCAGCTATTCTTTTGATCTTAAGCAAGTACTCTGTGATAGAATGTGTTTCTTTCTTTGTGTTTTGGAGTCGAAGTTTCAGTTGTCTAATCTTTGCCTTTGTTTGTGAGGCAAAGAATGATTCTACCTTTTCCCACACTTTATATGCAAATTCACAGCCAATTACTCTAGTTAACATATTTCAGACATGGAAGAGAGCAACCAAGATACTAGAAGCTGATCTTGTTGTTCCTAATTGAGAAATTCAAAGTTCACCTGATTTCGACCTTCATCCTCTTGACTGAGAAATTTGACTGGTACAGCTTATTGTCCTTCAATATACTTCTTCAGTTTATGACCTTTGATAATTGCAAGAACCTGCTGCCTCCATAAAAGATCATTTTGATCTTTCAATTTGATAGAAACAGGATGAGAGAACACTACAGGAGAAATTTTCAAGTTGAGAGGAACTCCTCCATTTGCACTAGACTGAATTTCGCCTCGTGATTGATCCATTGTTAGATCAGTGGCTTTGATACCATGATAACATTCTGAGAAAACTAGACAGAGTTGTATAAGAAGCTGATGAGGAAGAAGGAGAAGAGAAACTGAGAAATAGTTCTATTATTCCATTCCGACTATAGAGACTAAGATTCATGTATAGATTGCACTAAACTAACACAGTAGAACAGGTATACACATAACTACATTCAGTTAAACTAACAGGATGAGATGCTTCTAGATTCTGAGTGTAATCTAACAAGCTAAGCTAACACGTACAATATTTAGTCTCTAACAGTTACATCTTATTTCTCTTATTTTAGATGCCACTAGATATATTGAATATTAGTATAATAAATATGAGTGTGCGAAATCACTATCTTTTACTCTAATTGTCTTTTCATGTTTTCCACTATTTGCTATCCCAATTTTCTAATTTTTCATTTGAGGTGACACCCCATAAAGCATATTTTTTTGCTTTTTTCTTCATTTATTTATAATGAGGTATAACTTCTGATCTCTAAAGTATAAAAATCAAATAAATATATTGTAGAAAATCAAATAAAAAATACACATGCCCTGGCAAAAGTTTCACATTGCCCGGGTTGGTTGGTTGAGTAAAAAATATAAGTGTTAGGCATCTCTGATCTCACAAGGCATTTTCGTAAGGATTATTTAGGCTAACACTATATCCAAAAATTCAACTTGGTATAACAGCAGGGGCCTAACCACCCTATTTTCGTTGTGCACGATCGTTGGAGATAACTATACTCCCTTGATCGTGAGGGGGAGTGTAAAAAATAAAATCAAAAATCACACAAGCCTTGGCTAAAGTCCCACATCACCCAAGTTGGTTGGTTGAGTAAAAAATGTAAGTGTCAGGCATCATTGACCTTTCAATGTGCTTTTGTGAGGTTTCGTTAGGCTGACACTATATCCAAAAATTCAACTTGGTATCAGAGCAGGGACCAGACCACCCAGTTTCCATTGTGACGATCGATGGAGATAACTAGACTCCCTCTATGGTTGGCTGAGTAAAGAATATAAGTGTCAGACATATCTGACCTCACAAGACGCTTTTGTGATGATCAGTTAGGCTAATACTATATTTAAAAATTCAACTTGTATAACATATATAGAGAAAATGACAAGACCAATAAATTTGCGGTTTAGTACATAGTGATATTAGAGTCGTTTTCAAAGTTAAGAGTTACGATTGCAAATTTAAATTCAGTGAAAGCCAAATAAATCAAATAAGAAAAAAGAGAAAACTGCAAGATGTTCTACTAGGACACTTTAGAAAAGACGAGAATAAAAAATCTCAAAGGTAATTCGAAAGGAAAAATAGTAAATTTGATATGCAGACAAAAAGGTATGGTGCGTGTGCGCACATGGATCCTTTCATGGCATTCACAAAAATGGGCCAACATATCTTATATAATTTGAATAGAATAAGAACAAAGATTGATGGTCCCAACACTTAATATTTTACTTCTACAAGATACTATGTAAAATGATATAGGTAGCTCTCCAATTAAAGTAATTATTAAATTCAAATAAAATTATTTATATAATTTTACAAAACTATATACAAAATAATTATGTATATATGTATCGTTATTACAAAAATGTCATTGGGATTTTATGAACAAATAGATTCTTAAACTAGAGTTTTTATATTAGAGGATGAGGCTTTATTGTATTAAAAGCAAATTGATTAGCTATTTTAACTGGTAGAAAAAAGTAGAAGAAATAATATAATCAGTTAATAAAATTTTTTTTACAGATTATGCCGTTGATCAGCTAGCAAATTCTCCAACTTGTCTTTTGCTTAATTTTCTTATATGATCCCAGTTAAACATGTGAAAGGAACAAAATTTATAGTTTAGGTTTCATAAAGCTAAAGCAAATCAAACAAAAAGAAGTTACAAGTTTTTTATTTTATATATATATATATATATATATATATATATATATATATAACTTCCGCAGTTGAAAAAATTTTTTAAAATTTTTTTATTTTTTTATTTTTTTAATAATGATAAATTAATTATAAATTTAAAAAAATTAAAACAATCAAAATTAATTCAAAAAATTGAAAAAGAATTATGTTTAAAAAAAGTAAAATTTTGAAGAAATTAAAAGTAAAAAAATTCTTAAAATATATCAAAAAATTTTTAAAAAAATACTATAAACGAAAATGAATAAATATTATAAATAACAAAATAACAAAAAATAAAAATAAAAAAAATAAAAAAATGAGTTACGTAGATATACGTAGATAGTCCCACCTATCTATCTATCTATCTATCTATCTATATATAGGGGGGACTAAGCTATCGTCCCCCCATTTTTTTTTCTGTTTTTACTTTTTGTAGTTTTTAAATTTTTTTAAATTTTTTTACTTTTTAAAAATAATTAAGTATTTTTTTCAGAATTTTTTAAAACATTTTTAAAATTTTTCTTAAATTTTTTTACATTTTTTTACTATTCATTCATAATTTTTTTACTATTTATTTATAATTTAAAAAATTCTATTAAAAATATAAAAACATCTTAAAAAATTATAAAACAAATCCATGATACAAAAAATATTTAATTATTTAAAAAAAATATTAAAAAAACATAAAAAATATAAAATAAAAATTATAAAACTCCCCTACCGCCCACACAGTGGGTGGTAAGAGAGTGCTTCCCATATATATATAATCCCGTCCAAATTTATTATTTATTTATTTATTTTTGTTTATAGTAATTTTTTAAAATTTTTTTGAATTTTTTTCAAAATTTTTACTTTTTTTAAATGTATGATTCTTTTTGAATTCTTTTAGATTGTTTTTATTTTTTAAATTTTTTCTAAAATTTATAATTAATTTATTATTATTAAAAAAATTTTAAAAAAATAAAATATTTTTTTTTAATTTTAAAATTACCCTATAGCCTTAAAATAAGGCGGTAGTAAGCACCATATATATATATATATATATATATATATATATATATATATAAATAACAAAAAAAAATTAACTAGTATCTTTTATTTTAACAAA